>JAKSZP010008036.1:0-165831 GCA_022478985.1 Massospora cicadina
AGGTTTGTAGAATTGACCGAGTCAGAAGAGGAACTCAGGGAGCAAATCTGACCCATCCAAGAAAAAATGATTAAAAGCGATGGCATGACCCCCAGAGCATTGACAATGATGTTTGGAGCATCAGCAAAAGGAGCTGAATCCAGGAGGGTTTTGAAGTCCAACTCAGGGATCAACTGCAAGGGAAGAGTCAGCTGAGAGTTGTTCAAAACAATGGCAAGCCTGGTTTTGGAGGGATTGGTTACTGTTTCTAGTAATTTGATGGAAGGACTAGCCCCTTGCGTCAGACTAGGCGTATGAGTCCTGGAAGGACCATAGAAGAGGTTCCGTCAAGCATCATGACTCATCTGCTGGAAGAGGCAGAGGTCCAAATCTGACAAACTGTTAAGAAGTTGCTGGTAGCGGGATTCTGAGTTTGACATATGAGCAGGACTAGAGCGGGATGTCAAACTTATATAAAAGTTGACATTATTCACTCTATAATCCATTAGGCTCTAATTTTGGGAAATTAATTTCAAAATTAATGAAATAAGCTTTCCAAGGGAAGAATTAAGAAAGACTTACAGCCAAGAGATTATGAGCGAAATAACAAGGGCGAATAGAAATAAGTATTCTTAATCTAACTGCGAAACAAACATTGATGGCAAGAGTCTCCTGTCTAGGATGAGGAAAGAATCAGGAATTCAAGGATGCTGGACCAAGAATCCTGAATATGACAGTGGGTCATATGCCCTTATGGGGGGAAAACAGGATCCTAAAAATAATATAATTACAAGTAAATTGATCAGCCTGGAATGACAAGAGGTCATGGGGACCACGCTCTGAGTAGGTGGTAGTGAGGAGGAAGAGGAGGAATGCCGTATGCTGAAGGTCTTCCCGAGCAGTATTGAGTATTGACAAGTGTACTCTGCCTGAACCAATGAAGTATTTGATCAGGTGTCCAAAGCGGTGTTCCCATGCCCTGGTCCTTTTCTCACTAGAAATCTAGGCAAGAGGGGGGATGTGTTGGGATTTTTGCCCATATTCCCAGCCTGCTAGATTACTTGGTATTGCTAGGGAAAATTCCATAAGGCGAAGTAAATCAGAAATCAGTTGGCCCAAATTTCAGAGGAACTACATGTGGGGGATTTTGGAATATTTGCCTGGTCATATCCATCGGGGATCAATCTGGATGAATACCTAATATCTCATTGGGTGGAGCAGCTGACGAAATAGGGGCATCTGATAGTAATTAACTATCAGGTGTACCAATTGGGATTGGCTGGGTTTCATCACCAACTGATTGGGAATGAGTAGTGAGTTGTGAGGCGAGTGATGCCACCTGCAACTAGCAAATCAATCTGTTGGTGAAGTGACCTTCCATAATGGGTAAAAGTCCATTACCTAAGCAGGTTGCTAGCCAATTATGGTTGGTTCGCTTGGATTGAGAGAAAAATGTTAGGGACACGTTTCTGACTCTTTCCGTTTGAGGTCTTGAGGACGTCCAATGACAGAATCCTAGCTAGGATGGGGAAGACCATCGCTGCTGAGACAAGGAAGGGTGATTCAATGACAACAGCTGCCGTTTCATCAAAGAGGTGTCAACCAAGGGTTAGACAGCCAAATTCACTACTATATAAATCCCTAGGATTTCACTATAATAAAAAATAATATCTACAAAAGATTATTACATACAGTGTTTAGAGTTACATTTGTAATTTAGTGTATAGTTAGATTATCAGCATCCATTGTGTTGTTCTATCTCAAGGATATTATTGCTGAAGGCAATAATTGGAAGACTCTTAGAAGAGAAGAGTAGAGATCTGAGCGGGGATCTAGAGATGATGGAAACCACAAATCAGGGATAGCTGCTGACTGTGTGTTGGGCTGAAGGAGACTGTCATCAGAGGATCTTGATGAAGATTAAGCGGACAGTAATCAAGGGAATGAATCCCTATGAGTACAACTTATCAATTATTTAATTGGAAGTACTGGCCAAAGCGTTGGGCCTGATAATAGTTCTAACTCAACTCTGGATAATAGTCTCCATACTATTATCAGATAATATATTCTTTACAACGCGAGGTGCGCTAGGAAACTGAACCTGTGCAGTAAAAAGGTTACTGGGTTGCAACCAATAATCAACTCCTAAGTAAATTTTTACAACATATAAGCCTTACCTTAAACAATAAAAGAGGTCAATCCATCCATTTGTACCTGAAATGAAGTTATGATAGTAGGGGAATGAACTTAGGTGTTAGTTTGGCTAATTTCCCCTGAGGTATTCTGGATAGATAATATTTTAAACAATATATTAACTAAAAAATTTTTATGGATAGAAAGCATCCATGTATCAGACATCTCCTCGTTTAATAATATTAAGGGAGAATAGTGACGTATAAATCATTAATGTACTCTTTTAATAATAATCCTTATGGCTAAAGGTTTGACTGATTATTTGTCACCTATGTTATAGTTAATCGCAATATAATCTTTCCAGAATTAATTAAACTTGTCACTTTGAGGGGTGATATTTCTATGGTAGTATAAAACTAAATTTTAGATATGAAATGTGGATAAAGGTTGTTTTGACTCATTAGCAGGTTAAACTTCCTTTGTAGCTTTTTTGCTAAGTTAGGCATACTAAATGCGTGTAACTTGATGATAAGTTGGCCAATCTCTCAATAGCCTTATCTTAGTCTTCAAACTTAGTAGAAGCACCATCTATATCTAGTGATGCCAATATAATAAACTATCATCTATATAAAGCTCAAAATAATGAAACCTTGAGATTTGATTGTAACTGATGTGGTATGCCATAAGAGCTCTAGGCAAGTAATTTTCCAAATGCAGAGGATCTGAAGTGCGAATTTACAAGAGATAAAAACTAAAATTCTGTTGGCTTTCTTCAAAGTACCATTTGTAGAAAGGTCGTAGGATTCAAAAACGTTTCTGAGTCCCATAGAGGTAGCCAGGACCTTAAAAATCTGGATATAATTTTTTCATTATTGCAGAGGAGAACCTGATAGCATTCACGTATGGTAAAGAAGTTTTTTGTAAGAAAGTAGTGTTGGCTTTGACAGTTTAAACTGGAAGAGCAACAGCTTTGACCCACTTTGTTAATTAGTTGATTTATGCTAATATATCAATTTTTTGTAGTTTGTGGTAATGGACCCACTATGTCCAAGCAATAGGGTTTAAGGGTTGTTGAGGTGCGGTTGGTTATTAATAAAGCTTTGCCCTTTGAAAATTATTGTTATTTTACATGGTAAGCACGCATCCAAAGCTTTGACAATAGATTCTAAAATACCTAACTGGTGATAAATACTTCTAACCTATTCATAAGTTTTGCATACTTCACCATAGACAAGGGTAGAGTGGAAAATTATAATCACCAGTACTTGTTCTTAGAGTTGGAGGTATAATAACTAGTGTGAGCCTACTTTCTTGTACAAGTTACTACCTTAGACCTTAGTATTTCAGTAATGCATATGTAGAACTTTTAAACTGACTCATATTCATCGAATAAGTATTAAGGTTTCATTATAAGGTCATACAGTCTTTTAGCATCATTATTGGATAGTTTAAGAATTGGAAAGCAAGTAAGTCCATCTAAATAATGTAGCGGGGTCTAGCGTGGTTTCATCTTTATACCATAATGCTGCAGCTCTAAAGCCCATTGAGCCTATATTTCTGTGTGATCTTTCATGTTTTGTTCCTGTAAGTACTGATGATCAGCTTTTCCAATCAATCTTTTTGGGTATAATGGGTTTCTGAAGAACTGTTTGCAATGACTTAACATTCCAAACAAATCCATGCAAGATCAGTAGTAACAAGTTGGATTAATCTATGATCTGTAAAGCAAACTATCAAAATTTTTGATGACGGAATCCAAACTTGTATGAAATTCCACCAAACTACCACTCTCTTCCCGTTTTACCCAATAATGATTCACCACAGGAGTTTAGCTCAGGTCTAGTCTTGTGATCCCTTCTTTTTTCCCTGCTATAGTAGCAACATCCCTTCTCAGAGTTTGTTGCTAATTATTACATCTCTTAAACCCTTTAAATAAACCAATATTCTTATCTGTTTACTATATGAAGAATCTGCTATTTACACTTTGCCATTTGGCACTCAAGTTGATTCAACGTCTAATGCCGTCATCTTTGAAATGGTATCAAGCACCTTGGAGCGATTTCAACAAACTATAGATCCATCAACTTACCCCACAGTGATCAAATTTAAAAAATCCTATATTACCAATTGTACTCCCTAATTCATCAGATATACAGCTCATGCCTGAAACTGCGATTTTACTTAAAAATTTACAATAAATTTGGCGTGACCTGTCCAAGAGGCATATTTGGCTTACCCCATCTAGTAAAATCTAGATAATTACAACAATAAAATCTGGAGGAGTTGTCACCCTCCCTGCCTCTTCCACTCTCACTGTTGCCCAGTGAGACCCACATTTTTCCCCTTCTCAGCCTTATGGTTGCTTTGGGGCCTTTTGTATTTGTTATACAGAATCTTCTCCTCATTTAACCCCTATATTGTCCCTCCCTTTAGTCAATAGATGTTTGAGCCTCTGAAAAACTGGTTTCTCCAGTGGGCAATAGCACAACCAGTTTTGATTGCCAGTCTTCTTCCAATTAGCCGCCATCCTGACAGGTACCATTCTAAGGAGGCGTGGTAAGTGATGCTAGTTAAAGTGGTTCTTTATAAAGAGTAAAAGTAGTGTCTGAATGCTAGTAGGATGGCAAGGAATTACTTTTCAGTGACACTTTAATTGCGTCCATTCTTAAGAAACTCTTTCTGATTTAAGATACAAGATGGTCAAAGCTACTTTCCTATATCTGTACTAGAACAACTTTACAAATCAATCAGATGCACGGATAAAAAGAGCAAAAGTTTTTTAAAATAGTGGAGTGAAATTTTTCTTCTACAATTTCTTCATGTATTCAAAGGAAGCTCTTTATACTGAACTTAAAAGGGGCTTTATTTATTAGTAACTTGACTATATATTCACTAAATTGTGCAAACTTTGACATAAATTGATAGTAATATCAGATTATAGTCAGAAACACAAAAGTATCTTAAAATTTTTTGGTTCAGGCTTTTTAATATTATCTCAACCATATTTTGAAGAGGTAAACTTACAACTTGAGAGATGAAATGTTCAATAATTTTACTAGTCATTGTAAAACGTACATTTTAAGCATTTGAGTTTTACATTTGATTTACATAAACTTTTAGAAACTATTTTAAGGTGTTAATATGATTGTAGAAATCATTATAATACAATGCGATTTTGTGAAGATAGACAGATACATAACTCATCTTAGGGCATTATATAATGTTGTCCATCACATGTTGGAAAGAGGCGGGAGCTTTGCAAAGACCTTTAAGAAGTTGATTGGGTTGAAAGAGGCTTAACTGAAAATTAGAGCGCACTTCTCTTGATCCTGAGGGAGAGTTCTATCTGCCAGACCCACTGGTTAAATCCACAGCAGAAAAAAATTTTATACTAAAGAGTCAGGATATAGCTTCAGCAATACATGTTAATGGATATCTAACCTTCTTAATATGGGTGTTAATTTTTTAATCTTTTATCACATCCCAATGGCCTCAGTTGTCTTTTATTAATAAAAAAATGAAGTATGACCATGGGCTAAGTGATGGTACTAACAAACTTGCGTCTAGTATTTATTTGACCTTTTTCTCATCTTATGCTCTTCAACTTTTGATCTACGATAATGTTTGGACCAATTAGGGCCAGTAACATCTACATTAATTGAATAGCTCCATTTTTATATGACCATAATCTTTGTCTAATCTAGAAAAGATATAACAATAAGAATCTAGCAGGGAGTGCACATTTTAAGATCATCTGAAGTCAGGTCATTAGAGATGTGAACATTAAATTTGGTGCAGAGTAAGTTTTATGCAGTCTTTCATATCAAATTGTGAGACATATATTGAACATCTTTATTGTTGTCAATTGGAATCAGTAGACCTTTCATTATCTTTTTGTATTATTTACAAGGTTCAATTTCTGGTGAGGTTCACAAAGGAATGGTGATAGACTTTTTGAAGTCAGGATCCAATACATTAGGTAAAACTTGGTCATATGTTAACTTAATGAATAATTGTTATATGAAAGAGACAATTTTGAGGGATTAGTTTAATGATCTTATTATTAGATACTCTCTGTTCACCAGGTTTGGTTTTTATTTCTTATAGTGCACAGATAGTTATCCCATTAATTGCATCTACTAAACTTATTGGCTTTTCTATTTATCATCTTTAGGTTTGATATTGTAAGGGAAATTGAAAAGGTACTTAAACATTCAAAGAAATTTTTCTTAACGTTATATTTTATGCTTAGAACCAAAGGAAATTAATAAATGAGGCGGGAGAGAAACCCTTCCTTCATATTAGTGATGACGTTGCATTTAATCATGGAGTAAGTATTGATGATCATATTGTAGTTGTTCAAAGCTACTTCATGGTGCTGATAAGATAAGTTTGTCAATACAAATAGCAAGGAGGTTTAGGCGCGTATAGAGCTGTTGTTAGGTCCTGATATTCCATTTTCTTGAGTATTACAAGTCAAGCGCTTACTTAAACTTTATGACGAGCTTGAAAATATGACCTTAATCAGTGAGCCTTCAATAGGGATGGACATAACTCTAACCTTTTGGATCATAGCTCCAACTTTTGTGATTGTTGATATAAAGTTGGGTGAAAGAGAAAGGACTTCTTAAAAGTGGAACATAGTTTTTGGCTTATGAGATATCTCATGGTATTTCTCTTTAATGGCTAGTAAGCTCTGTATTTTTTGGATAGGAGAATTCAGTAAAACAATGGATTAGTCAGTGTCACTATAAGTTCAATGATTTAAGGACCCCAAAGAATTTTATTAATGTGGGTTTTATATGGCACCGTTGCATAATTAACGTTTTAATTATTTAAAAATCTAGATCTACAATCACAGCAGGTGCTTCTAAAATGTAGTAGCCAACACTTTAATAATTTACTTCAAAGTAGTTTTCAGAGTACTTAAATACAAGTTAAGTGTGTAATTAAGTAGGAGTGTTACCAGGTCATATGGATCATCAGCAAAAAAGTACATGTTCTGAGACAACAGGTCTTTTTCCTAATCCTCATGAATAGACTTCTTATTGTGGCAATTTCTATTAAGGTGCCTAGTTTTGTAATAATAAGAACATTTAGTTGTCCGCTTGTTTTGCCTTATATTCTTTGACCTTTCATACTCTGAATGTTTATGCTCCTCAAGTGGTTTCCAGTTTATAGAAGTCAGAAATATAAAAAAATTGCCTCCTAGATGTCATCTATGGTCTGGAAATAACGCCTTACAAATGTGATATGCATATCTGAAGGAGGGTGTTAGTTCAGGCCAATCATAATTGAAGCAACAGAATAGCTTCTTGAAAGAATTTTAGAGTTTAACAAAGTTTGAGCTTTGACATTTATAGTTCAGTAAAGGCGGCAACTAACTCTCCTTTAAGCATGCTAATACGCATAAATGCTTGCTTTTTTATACTCAATCTTTGGCTAACCCAATATAATTTCTAAGGAGCTTCTTTATATCTGCATAGGTGGAAAATTGTACATGTGAAATATAAATTTCTGAGCTAATTAACTTAAACAAGAAGAATATGTTTTGCCCTCTGATGGTCAGTTGCTCCTTCCATGATGAATCATAAACATACAGAAGATAAACAATTTTACCCTCAATAGGGTTGAACTTGTCCTTAAAAGTTGTTTAAATGAGAACTGATTTAACACCAGAGATGTCATTTACAGAAGGCGTAGTGCGTCCTGAATTTTAGAGCACTAAACCATCTTTATCAAGGTGCAGTAAACTTGAGAGATAAGTTCTTGTAAGGGTCTAACCATGCTTATCTCCACAGAAAGAAACAAGAAGAGGACTTGCAATGAGACAGTATTATTATAAATGAACATTGTCATATCTGAGATTTTATAAATCAGAATTAAAGATCTTCAACTAGGAAGTGAAGCTTAGATTAAGCTAATAAAATATTTGATTGCACTCTTCAAGGACATCCACACATTTGAGAAGATCTTCTTTGAGCTTATTGAAGCCAAAGTAACCTTGAGGATTAAAATTTAAGCCATAATATCTAGATTGACTTTATAACAATGATCATCAACTTGATCCGTTCTCATATAGAGGTCTCTTAAGTCTTCTCATCAATATTGTTTTTAATTCTTTGAATTACCTTATCATAATCAGAAATGATGAGACATTTATATGGTATTCTCAAGATAAGCTTTCTTCCTTAACTCCTAATTAAAGTTTTATAAGTTTAGGCTCCACAGTAGGAGAAGAGCCATGAGCTTCTGTAGAGGTCAGGCCTCAAGTTCCCCAATATGTGATAAGGTTCAGGCCAAGTATCTACTAATAGTACAATTTCGCTGGTTATCACTATGATGAACAAAAGAAGCTTTGAACATGAGTTCACTGTGGGTTTGTCTTCATGCTTGATGAGCTCTTTTGCAAATTTCCTCAAGTAAAGATTTGGTCTTATTGATAGATTAATCAAGCTCTGTATGGAATTTTTCATCATCTTTTTAAATACTTGACTACTGGATTCAATAATGATTACTTAATTGTGAATCTGGATGATAACTTTTTGGTTTTCCTCCACTATAGATAATAATCGCCTATATTTCTGTAAGCCAAAAAATAAAGATTATCACGCTTGTCTCAACGTTTCTTGGAAAAACTATGTAACTTTGAGGATCTCTGTGAGAAACTTATAACAACTGTACCATATGGAACTGTTAGATTTTGATGGTTAACCCAAAAATAAACCCTTCAAGAAAACCTTCATTGCTGATAGATTACTCCCATTGATGGATCCTTTGATCCTTCCCAAAAATCTGCATAATCTGTTAAATCAGATTCACCTTGAAATCACCTTAATTGCGCCTAAACAAACCAATTATTGTAGCAAATACTAGCTATGATTTATAATATGGCCAATTATGAAACTCACTTGTGTGAATCAAGTGGGTTTATGGCATAGACCTAATTGCAATTTCAGTTTTAATGCAAATATGATTAATGGATATTAATTTTTATATGTCAATCATTGTATTGGCAAAATAGTATCTGCACATGGATGGACTGATTAGGGATTATTCAATACTATTGAGAGGCTTGCTTTTGTCCCAATTAGAGATGTGTCATTATTTGAAATCCATATA
Source organism: Massospora cicadina (assembly GCA_022478985.1). Classification (NCBI taxonomy): domain Eukaryota; kingdom Fungi; phylum Entomophthoromycota; class Entomophthoromycetes; order Entomophthorales; family Entomophthoraceae; genus Massospora; species Massospora cicadina. Next base: position 9,235 of record JAKSZP010008036.1, read on the forward strand.
TTCATTCCCCCATTTATTATATTTTATCAGCTGTATGACAAGACATAATTGGTCTAGTTGAAAGTCGAATAAACACCACTGAGGTGCTAATATTAAGCCTATTTTTTCCAATTATGAGAGTGGTAGTTGCTTCAGTTAGATGAAACATTTATATTAAGTAATACAAAGGTTGAATTAACTTGGGGGTTTCTAAATAACCACTGCCATAATCCTTATAAGACTGGCATGGCTTTAATAAACTCATCTAATAGATAAGTATGGCCTGGAGATGCCCTAGTGGTATAAAATACCAGCGCCTGGCCCTAAAATATATCATCATCTTACCATATAATCATATTTCCATCTTATATTATCTTATATTAATTCAATCTTCATATTAAGAAGTGTAGACAAGATTTCAGGGGAGCTTGTCATTATTACCTGCATCAGGAGAGTTCCTGATTAGAGTGTGAAAAATACCCAGAAGAGAGCATAAGAGTCAAGTATTATTGTTTAACTTTATGAGTTTCATAACGGTTAAGAAACACCGTAGGGCACATAGCAGAATTGAGGATATATTGGCCGAAATTCTTCCTGACTATCAAAGCAGGATTATATTTAATAAGCGAGTAATTCCTCAAAAACTTACAGGAACAAGGTAGGTTGGGAAAATATTTGTAAGTACTTAACAGGCTAGTGAGTTGATTATCTGTATCTAGAATGGTCTGGTGATATAGAAAATACATCATTAATAATTTACATAAGAGTCTCATGCGAGATGTAATGTCCCTAAGGCTCAAAATATCTTAAGGTAAGTCTTTATTAACTTCAGCAGTAGTCCAGGTGATCCATTAAGATTGGTATTACAACGCAACTAATTGTTCTCCATCAAATGAGAAAATATGAGGACCTTCTATATTGTCTTTGCACTCTTCATTCACTCTTCTAACCCAGAAGGTGCCACTATAAGCTGGACCTTTTCCAACTCTAAGTTATATTAAGCAATAAATTTTGTGTGTACAGGGTCCCCTGAGTGAGCACCACTTGAAAAAAAGGTTTAATAAGTAAGCTATTCGCCATACATAGCTTTTGTATTATATAATAATGACAATAAGATATTACTTTGATTTTCTAATAATGCACAATTTTTAAGCCTAAATTTCACAATAAAAATAGAAATCTGGAAAGGAAGATATCAGAAAAAAAGTTGGAATTGATTTGTTCATATTAGGGGTTTTATATATTATATATAAGAAGACTTATAGAACTTTTCTTTACCATCACAATCAGTGATTGTTATTTATTTTATTCAAGACAGAGAAGTTTGATAATCAGTAAGGGATAATGAGTACATGACTATTACTGAGTAAGGGTTGGGCAAATGTGGTAAAAGGCACAGGTTTGGTGCTCACACCGCCTAAAGTTTGAAAATGCCCAGGGGACACCGGTGGATTGGAAAAAAACAAGAAAACTGTAGTGAATATTTTGCCAGAAATCTTGGAATGGCAAACCAAGTGTAACCAGTACATTAAAACTCCCCACTCACAGCCACTGTCAAGAGTTGAATATGGAGTCTGAGTTTACCTGGAAATTAATTCAGCTACTCTTTGGGAGAAGTTTTGTGAGGACGTATGCATCCACTTCTAAGAAGTAGTGTACGTAACACTGCACACAATGACCCACAGTTGGTTGGATCTCAGGTTCAAAACAGCAAATGCATCAGATAAAGCTGCACAGGTGCGCGTGGTGGTTAACCTCCCAGAGGTTCAACATATGGTTGAAACCAAGTGCACACGATGGACAAAATCAAATCAAATTTTTGTGACTTTTAATTTCCTCCCTATGAACATCAAGCGTGAAGTCCTTGAGAGTCATCTCAAAGCAGGACTCCATAGCTACGTGAAAATCAGATCCTTCAAAATGCAAAAATTTTGATGCCTGAAATCAACACAAATAAAGTGATAGTGGTGATCACCACATTATCAGGGGTAGCGGAGGACCTAACTCAGATCCCACACGCTATGATACTCACCATCAACAAACAACAGACTCAACCTTTCTGAGTAACAGTTGACAGCGCGCCGCCCATATGTTCTAATTGTCAGGCGTTTGGACATAAGATGCACACATGTCCCACCAGAGAGAGAATTACTCCATATGAAGCTTTCTTGGAAGCAATGAGGGAAGGGCAAAAATGAGCCCACAGTAGACTCTAGTATAGCATTCTCATGGGGCGAACAGGGGTGATATCCAGGTGAAACCTGTGTCCCCACAAGAACAAAAAAAAGCAAAACAGCAACGATGAGCACAGGCCAAGGCAGCGGCCACAGCAGCTTCTGCCATCCCCCGCCCAGATCCAAGCTAACCAGGCAAGTTTTCCACTTCAGTGGAATTAAAAAAGACCAACCAATCAGATGGGGGGACCCAGCTCTCAAACCTGCAATATGTGCATGACACACACCCACTGTATTCATGCACAACAAATTTAAACAGTTTCTCAATATAGATATTGCAGAGTATTGTTGGAGAAGAAGTAATGAATGTCTGATGATGCACCGCAAAACCTCAATAATACAAAAAACTGCAAAGACAAAAAAACCAATCAGACAAGAAAACCACTACTAAAGATGCCATCAAAGGAAATAGCTATGTACCTAATGATACATCATCCTCTAACACTCACCAAAAAGTACAGTTGGCTGAGATTGCATGGCAGCAGGGAGCGGCAGGGACTGAGGGGCCCTCCCCTCACTCCTAAGGAGTGATGGGGGTATACTTTACAATAGGGACTCTGAACATTGCTGGACTCAAGACCTTGCCATCCCAGGCTAAAAAACTGAGATTCCTAAAAAATAATTTACCTTTGGACATCCTGGAAATCCAGGAAACCCACTGTCTGCAGGACGCCAAGGAGACATGGGCAACCATGGTCCTCCCTTAACAATCCTTTTAGTCACCGCACTGTGGGGTTCTATTATGGGCAAACCACAATTTTAAACTTCTATAAAAAACAACACATTTTGATAGATGTGTGCTCATCATGACCTTTTCATGGGAAGCCGAAGTGCATACAATAAATAACATATACTCCCCAACCTGTGCACAAATTTGATAAAAATTTGGGGGGGGGGGGGGGGGGGGGGGGGGGGGGGGGGGGGGGGGGGGGGGGGGGGGGGGGGGGGGGGGGGGGGGGGGGGGGGGGGGGGGGGGGGGGGGGGGGGGGGGGGGGGGGGGGGGGGGACGTAGCCTCCCTTTCCCTCCCATCCAAATCCTTTGTGGTCGAAGACCTAAACTGTTGGGACAATCCAACCACAGATCATTGGACAGCTGCACATAAACCACCACAGGAAAATATCGAATTTTGGGTAATTAAAGCTAATTTGGGCCTCTTTGATACCATCCTCGAGAAGGAACTACTACTACACAACATGTCACGTCCACATGTAAAAAATGGAGAGTTGATGTCTATGTACCGTATAGACTTCATTCTGGCACAAATGGACTTTTGCTCCCACATATCACAATCTGAATTAATGAAGAAAGATTTCTCAGACCATGGGATGGTCTCAGTGACATTCACTCTGTCAAGTCTGGTGCAACAGGCACCTATATGGCGTAAACTTTGCCTAGCCTTTCTCAAGATACCTGCATTCTTAAGTTAGATGGACGCCACCACATTGACACAGGAGTTCACAACTCCTTTCTGTGCGGAACTCTATCACCTGACCAAAATTCAAAAAAGCCACAATATCCCAAGCATGCCACATTTCGTCATGGCGCTCTAGGGCTGCCTCAGCAGTCATCAAATGCACCTTGGTGGAGGTGGACCAATTGATAAATAATGTCCCAGGACAGGGTACAGCCCTTCTTGGGGCTGCAAATGAGCCAAAGTTTTGGTGCAGCTTAACGCGCTGATCAGACAATGCAAACACCGCATTTGTGTACAGTTTTGTTGGGATTGGGTAGCTGAGGGCAATAGTTCCTCTGAAACATACCAAGAGGATGGTTTAAAAGGTCCCGCAGTGAGCAGACAGCGGGGAGAGCTGGGAATCCTAATGGTAGGTGCTGGTAACTTGATATAAGCTTGAGAATAGGTGATGAGGGAACTATTGTATTAAACCGGGGAAGTTGATGGCTGGAGAGGAGCTTGCTGTACAGAGGCTCTAGAAATAGATAAACTAAAAACGAGTTAGAGATAAAAACGTCACTTTATTTAAGAAAAGGCGCGGATATTTATAGAGAGGTTTTCCTCCTAATCCTTTCAGGATAGCAACGTCATCCACGGCAAGATATTTGGCATCCTAAATGATGATCAGGTGGGGAGTCAATGATAGGCTTCCTTTTAACAAATTGATTAGGGGGCGGAAAATAAGGCTCTGTTAGAGGAAAATTCAGAGAGGTATACGAAGTAGGGAAATTCAAATTAGATTGATTGGAAGCAGGTTGAATCCCAACAACACCCCCTCAAGATCTTGCCGAGGGGGATAGTATTTGCGCAGAAAATGGCTTTGAATGCGATTAACTACCGTGCCAGTACCAGTAGCAGCGATAGAGTATTTGGGGCCCCTACGGTGTATCACCCAATAGGGACCAGACCAAGTGGTGGCAAACTTATGGGTCCTGCCCCCAGGGCGATGGTGATAGAACAAGATTAAACTCCTAAAGACTATTCAGGGAGCGCAGGACGGTGCTCATTGGCTCGAACTCCTTCTCTAAAATTGGTAGTTTTGATAGATCCATTGGCCATAGCTTGGAGACGTATGATCTCATCAGTTAGCCATCGCAGGGTAAGCTCTACATTACTTAGATTAGCTGATGCAAGGATAGGTTGAAGACTGGAAGGCAAAGAGGCTCGCGCCCATATAGGGCTTGGAAAGGGGACATCTTAATCATCCTGTGATAGCTAACTCAGTAGGCCAATGAGGCACTAGGGAGAAAATCATTCCAGAGCACAGGGTTAGAAGCAGCTAATTTTTGTAGAATGGAAATCAAAGTACCATTAGCACGCTCTACCGCGCCATTGGTGGCGGGGTGATATGGTGCAGTGAAGAGGTGCTTTATACCTAGCAAAGAAGTTAATTCCTAGACTATAGAGAAATTTTTTTTGCCATTGTCTGATAAAAGTACCTGCGGGCAACCATGATGGGAAAATACGTGTTGGTACAGGAAGAGGGCAGTAGCTCTAGCAGTAGCATGAGGGACTGAAGTGGCCTCAACCCACTTGGTTAGGTGGTCAATGGCAAGGATAACATAGCGATGGCCATAGACACCCACAGGTAGTGGACATACAACATCGATGCTAACAGTATCAAAAGGGGCCTCAGGGGCTATGAGCTCAAATTTAAAGTGAGGATTAGACTTGTCCTGGGAACGGCAGGTGAAGAAACTTTCCAAAACATCATGAATGAACTCAGCCATATTCTCCCAATAGCATTTGGTTTTCTAGCATTCAAGGGTTTTCTTTACAGCCCCATGCCCAAGGGTCTTATGGGCATCCATGATAGTTCCAGTCCGAAGAGAATGGCGGAGATAGGGCATAAAAGTGGAGCCAACCTGTTTTACCAAGACACCATCAATGACTTCAGTGTTAGCAGCCATCTTCTTTAGTCTGGCTTGAATGTCTGGGGATTCCTGAGATCACAATTTAGGGTTAGGGAGAAGCTCAAAAAGTTGATCTTCCTCAGGAATAGTTACATGTAAAATAGGGAGGCGAGATATCCCATTCGCATTTTGATGAATGGCACAGCTCGGTGGATTATATAAAAATCGTAATTTTGGAGTCTGAGGGCCCAGCGAGCTAACCACCCATCAGGATCTTTCATTTGACAAAGCCAACGGAGGGAGGAATGATAGGTAACTATTGCAAAATGTTTACTATACAAATAGGGATGGAAGCGTTTGATAGCCAGTAAAACTTCCAGGCACTCACGTTCAGTTACTGAGTAATTATGCTCAGCCTTGGTTAATGTCTTGATAAAATAGGCAACCGGATGGTCAACTTGGTTTTGGTCTAACTGGGAAAGGATGGCGCCTACAGCGGTGTCACTGGCATCAGTGAAGAGAACAAAAGTTTGCTCAAAGTTAAGATGTATTAAGACAGGGGCTGATGACAAGGCAGTGCGTAAGGAATCAAAGGACTGTTGTTGTTCAGGGTACCAAAAGAATGGCACATTTTTGTGTAGGAGTTCAACTAAGGGTTCAGCAAGGTCAGCGAAGTGAGAGATAAACTGGCGGTAGTAGCTCACCATTCCCAGAAAGACTTGGATGTCTCACAAATTCTTTGGAGCGGGAATGCGTTCAATGGCAGAGACCTTATCTGGGATGGGGAGGATACCTTGCCACGTCACCTTGTGTCCTAAAAATTCCATTTCTCGTTCAAAGAATTTACATTTAGAGGGTTTTAGTTTTAAGGAGGCCTCCCGTAGTCACTGAAACACCTGATGAAGATGATTTGAGGTGTGCAGTAAATGTTCAGGAGAAGACAGTGACATCATTAAGGTGTACGAACACACACATGAGTTTAAGGTTCCCAAACAACTGGTCCATAGACCGTTGGAAGGTAGCAGGGGCATTGCATAACCCCTGCGGCATACGGGTGGGCTCAAACAACCCTTCATGGGAAACGAGGGCACACTTGGCACAATCCTCAGTGGAAAGATCAATCTACCAGTAGCCACTGTCCATGTCCATCGCAGAAAAGTATTGGGAGCCAGAAAAGGAGCGTAAGGAGTCGTCAATTCAGGGTAAAGGGTGGCTGTCCTTGTGCATAATGGAGTTCAATCATCGATAGTCCATAACAACATGATGGCTCCCATCCTTCTTCTTAATCAACAGGAGAGGGGAGGACCAGGGACTATGTGACGGTTGAAGGAGGCCAGCATCAAGCAATTGCTTTAATTCGAGAGTAACCTGGGCTTCTTCATTTTTTGATTTGCAATAAGTTGAGAGCAAAAAGGAGCAGCATCTCCAGTATCAACCTGTTGTTGAACGCCTTGAATATGGCCATAATCATAACGGCCCAAGGAGAAAATATCTGAATATTTATCAATCAAAGCTTCAGCAGCCACTTCTTGTTCAGCTGACAAATCAGAACCAATTTGTACAGGCACTGCAGCAACAACAGGAGGCTCCTCTAACCCAAAGTCACAAAGGGTCCCAACGCCATGAACCCCTATCACCTGGTCATAAGGTAGGAGGCGGATGTAAGCGATAGGTTGATTCAGCTCAATACCTTAAGGAGACTGGGAGAGGTTGGCTAAAAGAACAGTGACAGTGCCTTGATAAGCGGGATCTAAAACCCCTGGACAGGGGAGAGCTTCAAATACAGAAGGGTTAGTAAACTAGATATCTCGAGCAAATGATTAAGAGGGGGAACCAACTGGATCCCAGTGTATACCAGGATTTGGGCCTGCGGAGGTATGGTAAGGACTTGGGGAGAATGTAAAGGCATCCCCTCCTCAGCCTCGACCATGGGAGGGGACAACTTAACTTTGGACCCCAACACACAATATACTAAATGCTCAACGGAATCAGGAGACTTGAAAAGGCATGTCCTCAACTTCTGCTTCCCTTTTTTCTTGAGAGCAGAACTAAAAAATAAAGGGACACGGTATCCTAGTATAGAAATGAAATTAATCATAAAATTAATAATGGAGGCATGTTCCATAAGAAACCCAGTGCCCAATAAGAGGTCATAGATATTATTATCCAAGGCTACAGCAGGGATAGAGAGCTATAGGCCGCCTAACTCTAGGAGCAAGTGGGAGTAAGCACCTATAGCTCGAGCATATGTAGTACCAACGGTCCCATATTTTGATAATAGTTAAGATCAGGCTGAATCTTAATTTTTTCCAATTAGTCGAGAAGAAATGATGTTAATTGGAGAGCCTGAGTCAACAATAGCAAGAACCTTCACCTTGTGAACCACCGCTTCCATATGGGTTACTGTCACTCACCACTGAGCTGGGATAGAATATATAGTTGCAGGGGCCGACTTAGAAAGAGGATAAGAAGAAATATCACTAGGTTTAATATCAATGGAAGGCTTAAAAGGGGTTTCCTCTTCAGGAGCACTAGGGCCAACAAGGTCAGTGGAAACAGTATGAACTGATTGTTCTCAAGGTGCAGTAAAGTTGTCAGCATAGGAGCCTCTCGCCCTATGCTGACCCCTCTTTTGCTTTCTCTTAAGCCATTTTTGTCCAACAATGCTGAATGGTGTGGTTGCGACAGCCACAATAGGTGCAGTTGGGTCAAACTCGGGTTTTTCTGGACTCATTGTTGTTCACCACATGAATTTGAGGATGTGAGGCGGAATCAGGAGCGGCAGTAACTACAGAAGTAGGAATTTCAAGAAGGGCCTCCTTAATATCTAAAATAGAAGTAAAGTTTTATTTAACAGAAGTCATGTGAAGATGGAGCTGCGGGTTGAACTCCAAAGAAGACAGGACAGCAACAACAACATCATTAAGAATGAGGCGGTTATTAGTTACCAATGTCTGAGCCTCAGCATAGAATCAAGCAGCAAACTCTGCGGGAGATTTGACACGTCTTAACTTAATACTTATAAAGGCCTGTTTCTGATTTGCCAAGGTGAGATCACTACCAAATTCCTTAATAAGCGCAGCTTTTACCTCAGCCCAAGTGCTGCATCTCATGAGGTGGGGTACCATAATTTCTTGGGCAGATCTACTAAGGCAAGAGGGTAAGTATTTAACCTTTTATTGATCAGGAGCTTCATCCATTGCGTTCTCATAAATATATAGAAACGAAGCAATACTTCCTTCCCCCTGGGTGAACTTGTCTCTAAAAGAAGGTTTAAACGTAGTTCCCACAGGAACTGAAATAACGTTAACGCCTACTGGCCTAAGTCAGTTGAATTTGGATAGCTCAGATTTGGAAGGAGGCACAGGATTCCGATTTAAATCAGCTTGTTGTCTAAAATGGTTCAATCATCTTGAAAAACCCCAATTTGGGCAATTAGAGACTCAGTGGATGCTTTTTGTTGAAGTTTGTTACGAATTGATTCCATTTCAACATGTAGATTTTGAACTAGGGTTTAAAGCTCAGAATTGTCTTGCTCCAACCTAACAATATTTTCTTTTTGTTGATTAAATCATCAGTGAGAGAATCGAAAAGATGGTAAGAGTTATCCAACCCTTACTTAATTGCATCAACAGTAAGGTTTGGATCAATAGGTTCTCCAGAGCAAGTTAGCCAACAGTTTCGAGCAATATTTTCAAGATTTCATATGAGAGTAAGAAGGCGGCTATTTTAGGAAGGATCCTCCGGGGGGAAGGCAAGTGCACAGTTGAACCAGGAGGCCCAGGGGGCCCACAAGGACCAGGATGCCCATATCCAGTGGGGCCAGCTGGCCCTTCACTTCCATCCTGACCATGGGGCCCCATCACTCCGGCAGGACCAGCTGATCCTTGCTCCCTGGGGGGGCCAGGGGGCTCGCAGGGCCAGGGGGCCCTGGAATCTCAGGGCACGCTTGAAGCATTAAACGCTGGTTGGATTGTTGATTCAATCTGGCTTATTCGTTCAAAAGTTTGTTCAGTAAAAGCATTAAGTTGGCTGGCAAGGTTGGTAATAGCTTGTTGCAACTGACTCTCGATAATGGTGGTAGTCTCAGTAAATCAGGTATCTACTTCCTCGCGAAGCAGGCTAGCCACTCCCACATCCAGTTGGGAAAGTTATTTTGAATAGAGATAAGTTGGGCGCGGTTTTCAAGAATAGTCTCACGCTTATCTCTTATGAATGAAGAAGCTGAGTTGTAGAAATCTAGAAGGTAGGAGTGTAGCTCTTGTGACAAGGTAAACTGTCACAAGATTTCTTGATGGTGGATCCCCATCATTTGGACTAAATGGTTAATGGCGGGGTGCACAAACTGGCACAAATATTTCTCTATGCGAGATACTCCTACTTTGGAGATGGATAAGGTGGCAGATTCATATAGCGCTCACATATTATCAGGAACTGCAGAGGCTTGGTTATTATGGGAGCTATCTGCAGGGGAAATACATAGAAGTAATTGAATAATAGTATCAGCAACACCTGTAGTCTGAAAACGATAGCCTTAGGGTTCTAGGGCCATAGTAGAGATATCAAGCGTAGCATAGAGTTGCATAAAATTGGGTTTATTGTTCTCAGGGTCGCGATTTCCATTGGAGGTTACCTACTGGGTGACACTGGATATCTTGGTAAGGGGCCAAGTAGAGTCTTGGCGAGAATCATCCATTATAAATATATTTATTCACCAGGTAGCTCGGGAGAGTACCTGGCAGGGAGCACCAATTATTTTGTTGGGATTAGGTAGCTGAGGGCAATAGCTCCTCTGAAGCGTACCAAAATGGATGGGTTAAAAGGTCCCAAAGCAAGCAGACAGCGGGGAGAGCTAGGAATCCTAATGGTAGGTGCCAGTAACTTGATATAAGCTTGAGAATAGGTGACGAGGGACCTATTGTAAAAAACTGGGGAGATTGACAGCTGGAGAGGAGCTTTCTGTACAGAGGCTCTAGAAATAAATAAAACTAAAAATGAGTTAGAGATAAAAACGTCACTTTTTTTAAGAAAAGGCGCGGATATTTATAGGTGAGGTTTCCTCCTAATCCTTTCAGGATAGCAACGTCATCCATGGCAAGATATTTGGCATCTTAAATGATGATCAGGTGGGGAGTCAATGATAGGCTTCCTTTTAACAAATTGATTAGGGGGCGGAGAATAAGGCTCTGTTAGAGGAAAATTCATAGAGGTATACGAAGTAGGGAAATTTGAATTAGATTAAATGGGAGCAGGTCGAATACCAACAAGTTTAAAGCAAAAAATATTACAGCGGACGAAAAATGAACTGCATATTTTTTCCACAGTTTTTCCATCCTGCACCAAAACCTGACCTGTGCACAGGTAAAGCGCTTGGACAAATCTATTGCAAAAATGCTGTCAGAAGTGTCAACCAAGTATTGAAGATATTATTTTGAGTTATACAGGGCTGACCCAGTTGATCAAAACAAAATAGATGAATTTCTATTTAGTGAACACATTCACACTGTTTCCTAATACCCAGAACTTATAAATTTAATAACCTGAGATGAACTCTGGTATGCCGTTTGCGGTGCACCAAACAGGAAAAGCGCAGGTCCAGATAGAATTCTATACAAGTACTATAAGGAATATTCGAATATTTATCCACCATAATGTCAGCCTCAATGAACAATTGTCTCCTAGAGACATGCCTCCTCCTAGGGGGACAAGAGGCTTACATGGTAACATTGTTTAAAAAGGGTATAAGCTGGACTTTTAAACTGGCTCCCTATTTCCCTCACTAACACTGTTAATAAAATACTAACAAAGATAATGGTTAACTGATTAGGGGTCATTGCATCTGAGTTTATATCTCCAGAGAAATTTGGTTTTATTCCCAAAAGGTCAATTTGGGACAACATACATACAGTAGCTAATGTATGTCAATCCACTGCTAATGGGGCGCTTGTTTTTTGGACCAAAGAAAAGCATATGATGGGGTAAACTGGGAATACCTCAGGTCATGCCTTCACTAGTTTCACCTTCCACCAAGATTTATCAGTTGGGAAATGGTGCTTACTGAATCAGCTACAATGGCAATATGAGGGCCAGGTTTCCTCACTGATGAGGTGCGCCCTCAGAGGGGCCTTCGTCAAGAAGACCCTCTGAGCCCGCTTTTATACAATTTTAGCCTTGACCCACTTCTCCACAATGTAAACACATGTCTTACTGGTGTAAAAGTGCAAGGCCAAGCACCATCTAAGATGCTTGAATTTGCAGATGATTGTGTGGTTGGGGTATCCGCAACCAGGATGCACGCACACTGGAGTCTTCAATCTGGGGTTACTCCAAAGCTATTAATGCAGCACTTAACACATCTAAAACTGAAATCATCCTTCTTGGTAAATACCAAACACACTGGTCCTCAGAGCCCAGCAATCAGAGAGACCCAGTAGTTCAGTCTATCATCAGATTACCCAGGCAAACACCCCAGAACACTAATCTTGTACTGCCTTTTGTGTCCACGCCCACTGAGGGCCCAGTGTGCCACCTGGGAGTATGGATAGAGACGGGTGGATATGCCAATTTAATATGGAACACAACATACTAGCTAATGTAATAAAGCGTATAGCGTCACTAAGGTGTCAACAAACCAGCTTAACAGGTAGAGTAGTGCTAGCCAACACTATGCTACTATCAAAAGTATGGTTTGCAGCCCATGCCATTGCTTTCTCTCCGTCCTTTTTTACTTTGTTATATTCCCTCTTATAAGGGTGGCTTTGGCTAGGTTGTTCTCCCCTTGTGCGACTGGAAGTCCTTTATGGTCCATGCCAAAGTGGGGGAATAGGTCTACTTAACCACGTGGACCAGGCATCCAGGATTCTGGGTAAATGGATTGCTTCAGTAACCTTCCCCTCACTCCCAACCCAACAATGGTCACGAGCAGCAGGATACAACTTTGCCCATGCCATTGGCCTCAAAAACCCCAATAACCCCAACTATATTCTCACATATATGGCAAACCACCCATCTGCAGCAGGCCTGCACAGGACCCATGCCCATTTTAAATGGATTTTACTTAACATGAGGAGTGAAGAATGGAAGATCACCATTAGTGGGTATTCCATAGAGGGGTCATCCTACTCCTCAATTTAAACAGGAATTCTATAGGGAAACCATTCTGAACAATTTGGTACCCAGGAGGTCTGCTACCATGGCCAGAGTGGACTATCTGGACATGTTGGACATCCCATACTCCCCAGAAACACAGAAAGACATATGAAAATACACGCATCGACCTCTTCTACAGCCACAAGTATGATCCATGTGTGGAGTTTCTTGAAACGGGTATACCATACTTCAGAATGATCCAACGCGTCACACTCCACATGTGCTGTGTGTGACCAATACAGGATGTTGGTTCACCACCTGGAAGAATGTCCACAGTCAAAAGTGATTTTGTGCGAGGTTCAGTGTCTCTTTTGGCAGGAGCAAACACAGACCTTCAGCCTCTCCAGGAACATCTTCACCTTGTCCTTGGAGTCCCCTATACAATCCTAACTCTGAGCCTTGGTGGTGTCAATCAATATGTGGACTATACACACGGTTGTCCTGGATGCCATCGCAGGATCTACTCCTACCATCCAGGAGACTGTACGCCAATTCCAGTCACACCTTACGGACCACTTCCAAGCCTAGTTGTTTAGATGTGTACTACCCCATCAAAGACAACTGGTTTCATCCTATTCCTGGTATGGTTCATCACTTAAGACCCTTTCCTTTGTACGTGCTCAATAGTGGCACAAGCTGCTACTCAACAATACCCCTCTTCCTTTAATTGGCGTTCCCGCTGGCAACAGGAGACAGCTTAGCTTCTCTGGGGTGCCTATAGTGTTATTAGTGTTTTGATTAGTAGTATATATCAGAAGTGTCCATCTCATGGTCAGCCTTCCCCAAATAAATTTATAAAAAACTTATAAAGGATTTTACCCCTTGATGTTGGAAAAAGATGACGTGAGCTCTTGTTAATTCTTTTACCATCCTGCATGGTTAAGGGTTAAGTACATTACAACAGGCGCGCTTCACGCTTCTTAAAATCTCTCATTGATTGGCCATTATCACAATATTTTAGAATTTGAAAACTTTTGTCACACCCACTTAACCTACTAGTCATTGTGTCGATCCAAAGGTCAGATGTTATGGTTTAGTGTCATCAGAAATGTATTTTTGATCTAGATTTATGCATTGATTGATGTATTCATGAACTTTATTGTTGTATCTAAGATATAGAGAACATGTTTTTGACTCTGGACAATCAGAAATCCTCAAAAAATATCACAATGATCTGTTTCCACTTTTTAGACAATCAAATCGCTTTAAAAAATTATCACTACATAGTGGTTTTAATATTCTTTGACAAGTGGGTGGCTTATAGATATTTTCTATTTGTTTGTTTCCTTTAGACTCTAATTTCTGATCAGCTAGTAGAGTATACTTTACCTGATAACCAATTTAAAGATATAAAAGGTTCAAAAATCTATTTGTATCTAAATGCGATTTATTTTATTAGTAGAATAAACTTTGGACCTTTTTGACTAATTTCCCCTATGGTACACTGAAAGAAGAATAAGTTTTTTTACTTGGATATCCTTCTCTGGAAAACATCCAAATGTCCAACAGCTTCTCAAACACGTTATTAAAAATTCATGTTGAGGCTCTCCTACTGCAGGAAATTCATTTTCTAATACAATATTGCAAGTGGTTCCAAGCACCTTGAGGTACATTAAGCCATGGCTTTCATCACTCCCCACCACCTGAAAATGGACCATCCCATACCAACGCTTAACTACATTGTATCAGTGCTAGACCATATCTTCTGGACTCATGAAAAATGGTTTCACGATTTTCTTCTGTTGTCACAAGTAAACTACTCAAATAATAAATTCTATTATAGTACATTTCTATAGATAAAGCAAACCTACCCACGAGGAAATGACAACAGCATTCAAATTAGGTATTCTGAATGCTCTCACCTACTGCCCACTTTCTTGATGAATCAGAAACAAAGTTCTGCAATGGTACGAACCCCATATAAACTGTCAAAAAATTTCACTCATGTCATTCAATCAGTAGGAGGCTTGGACCTATGTTCAATCCAAAAAATCCCTCTCCCAAACAATTAAATAATAACAACCCTCTGCTTCTACAATAATGAATGTCAACACAAGTTTTTAAGCCTATCAAATGAGGTTGCCAAATTAAGAGAAACTATTTTGCTCTTAGCCAGATTAATCAATTTGACTTAATCACTGAAATCTGCTTTTGATGCTCTTCTTCAACTCAGTTGATACACCTGGAAGCTCAACATCCCCAACTGAAGAAACCTTTTGCTTGCCATGGCTGCAGTGGTATTTCCAGAAAATTGACCGCTCTGAGAAGTAGTGGCAAAATCAGTTGTTAAGATACCATATATAACCCCTTCCTTTCCCTTTTCCCTAAATTTGCAAGGAGAAAATAAACTATCTTTCCAAAGTCAACAATGTAACTATCAGTCATGACACCAAATTGCAGGTGTTCTCACAACATAATAATTACCTGAATTAACATTGCAAATTGTGAAGCTCCTTAACATTGCATCCAGGCAAAATACCAATTTTCTGAATACATAGAAGCCATCCTCCAAGTACAAATTCAAATAATAAACCCACTCTAAGTATAATTTTGAAGCCCATGGAGTTGACACCCCTACGCCCCTGCTATCTGCCTTGATCCTCTATCCTAATAATGACAAGCTGGCAAATATGCGCCACCTGACTCCCTTCCTCACCGCCATGGTCAGATAGACATCTCACCAATCCTGACCTGTTTAAAGATGTTTTTAAAGGTCCCTTTTTCCTCACCTCCACCGTCATAGAGTTCATCATCCCTGGTCTTGTACTTCTACACAAACTTAAAATCAAAATTGAAAAATATTAAAATTAGAATTAAAATAAGAAAAAAATATAAAATAAAATCAAACTTTTTTTAAATGTTTCTATATTATATAAAATGAAATATCTGATCAATTAACAGATCCATATGTTGACAAGCTTAGCAAGCCAGAAATAACCCATATAGTCAGAATGTATATTAGCAGTTTAGTGTTAGATATATTTCACTTTCCATATAGTTATTGTTTAACATTTAATTAAGAGTATATAAATTTTTTGCCGCTGCTTATAATAGGGTTGTAACAAATGCATCATATATTTGGATGTAAGTATGACACATTAAAAGATAATTCTTTTAGTGTCAAATGGTTTAACATCTTGTTTACAAAGATTTATTTCACTCTTTTCCTATATATATTTGACATACTGCCTTATTCAATTTAATTTACTCATTTATGCAACTATTAAAGCATACATTTTTTAATTTTATCAATACAGTAGTTAATTACTTAAGTTATATGACATTCTTAATAGTACCTGAACAGGCTAACCATATTTTAATGCTAACAAGAAAGTACACTTGAGTGATTACATATCAAAAATTATGTGATACAAATGTTCCATTATACAGTCCTGGAAAGTCTACTGACAACAATTTAATAGTTTATTTTCTTGCTGAGGAATACTTGAATGATCTTGCCTTACCTTAACATTTACGATTAGGTTCTTTATTGATTTATATTATATAAAAATCTTTTATAGAAGAAAACCCACTAGAAGTATAATTGACCATTCCCTGAATCTACTGTGCAAACAAAAAGCTATATGCCTTATTGTATAATCCAGCATGTTGTCCTATGATATATATCTTACAATAATAACAATTAAAAGAACATCATGGAAATTTTATATATACTAATAATTTCATTTCCTTTAAAGCTATCCAAAGGTCTCTGTTAAGAAACTTAGGCTGCAAATTAAAAGCCTATATAATATAAAAATAGATCAATACTGAGAAACTTTAAGCAAACAAGCTTTTACTAGATTATCATATGTTTGATGTTTTATGTTTTTTGCGCGCAGAAATGCTCTACTTAAATTCAATGGCATATGATTAGAGATGCTACTGCTAATCTCTATATAATAAGAGTCAACATTTTCTAATTTTTATTTTTATTTATTGCAGGGGAGGCTGACCAGGGGACGGACACTTCTGAAAGTAAACACAAAAGAAAACGAAACTCAGTAACAAGGAAGGCACCCCAGAGAAGCGATGCTATCTCTTGTTACCAGCGGGAACGCCACTATGGGGAGGAGGGGGGAGCGTGTAAAGGGGCCATAACCACAATTGAACATGTGTGGAAGAAGGGGTCTGAGTTGATGAACCAAACTGGGAACCAGGAGGAGACCAACTGATGGCAACGTGGTGGGAGGTACCCAAACATCCACACTTGAAAGTGGTCCACCAAATGGGACCGGAATTTGTGGACAGCTTTTGGGAGGGTGGGGGTGAAGCCTGCGATGGCATATAAGACAATTGTGTGGATAGTCCATATGGCAATTGTTCGCCAGAGCATGGAGGGAGGGTGGAAGAGGGGATACCATGGATATGGCAAACATATCTCTTGACAGACTGAAGGGATGTGCCTGATCCTGGCCAAGCAGACGTTGAACTTCGCGCCATATTGCTTCAGAGGTAGGGCACTTCTCCAGGCGGTGGAACAGCATTCCATACTGGCCGCACATGATGCAGGATTAGTGTAAAGCGTTAGAGCGCTCAGCCATATGGTACACCCACCTCAGGCAGTGCCACACATGGGAATGGATATGAGGCAGCAACAGAGGGTGGTGTGCGTATTTCCAGATAGTTTTTTGGGTCTCAATGGAGTAAGGGATGTCCATCATGTCCAGGTAGTCCACCCTGGATAGGACATGGGGCCGCGTGGGGATCAAGCCATCTTGAATGGGTAGCCCCTGTACCTTCTGTGTGAACCGAGGAGAGAGGCGGCCTCTCTGGGCTGTGTTTCACAAATATGGATTCTCCACTCAGCGCTCCGCATGGAGAGGAGGATTCGTTTGAAGTGGGGTTTAGTACCATGAGGACCTGTGGCCGATGGGTGGGAAGCCAGATATTTCATCAAGGAGTGAGGGTTTAATGGATTGGTAAGGCCCAGGGCGCGGGAGAAGTTGGAGCGGGCTGCGTGGGACCAGTGTTGGGAGGGGAGCATAGGGGTGGTGACAGCCGTAATCCAGGTGCCAAGGATCTTGTCAGCATGGGCTTTAAAGTTGAGCAGGCCCATGCCACCATGACGACGAGGCCCAAACATGACCTCAAGCTGCACTGGCAGTGGGCGGCCTGACCAGAGCCACCCTTGTAAAAGGGCATATGTAGATTTGAAAAAACCTGGGGAGAAGGCGATGGCGTGGGCTCCAAATCAGACTTTGGAGAGGAGCATAGAGCTGGCTAAAAGAACCCTGCCAGTAAGGGAAGTAGGGAGGGCTCTGAGGGAAATGAAGCGCTTCATCACGTTGTCTAGAATATGACTTTCCATTACTGCTGAGGCATACCCGCCTGCCTCCACCCACACGCCCAGATGGTGGACAGGCCCTATGGTAGGACATGGCACGAAGGGGAGCACAAGTGGTGCGGTGTGGGGTGGGCAGGGAAGGCGAGCACATGTGCGAGAGATGGTCAGGTTGGGCACCGGTCGCTAGGTCCCAGCAGGTTTAATACCAACAAAGGAGGATGATTTCGGTTTTGGAGGCGTTCAGTGCAGCATTACTTACCCAGGAATACACCTGGATGAGAGCTTTAAGCGCGCGTGCATCTTAATTATTAGACACTCCGACCACACAATCATCTGTAAACGCCATCATCTTGACTGGGGCTTGGCCTGGTACATGGACCCCAGTGAGGCGGGCATTCACATTTCAAATTATTGGGTCAAGGCTGAAGTTATAAAAGAGTGGGCTAAGGGGGTCCCAGGGCGTAGGCCCCTTTGAGGGCGGACTACTTCCGTGAGGAAGCCAGGGCCACGCACTGCCATTGTTGCAGATTCTGTAAGCATCATCACCCAGCTGATGAAGCAAGGGGTAAGCGGAATTGGTGGAGGCAGGCCCTAAGGTATTCCCAGTTTACTCTATCATAGGCCTTCTGTTGGTTCAAGAATACTAGTGCCCCAGAGGCTGTGGACTGGCATGCGTTAGCCACAGGGTGCACATTGTCCCAAATCGACCTTCTGGGTATGAAACTTAATTGTTCTGGGGAGATGGTGGCAGAGGCTACAAACCCTAGATGGTTAGCCATGATTTTGGTTAAAATTTTTGTATCCGTGTTAGTTAGAGAAATGGGGCGCCAGTTGGCTAGGTCTAGCTTATCCCCTTTCTTGAAGAGTGTGATGTTGAAGGCCTCTTGCCCTCCTGGTAGAAGGCATGTATCCAGAAGGCTCTGGTTAAGGGAGGCAAGCAGCAGTGGGGATAGATATTTGAAGTACTTCTTATAGAGCTCATATGGAATGCCATCAGGGCCTGGGAATTTCTGATTTGGTGCACCGCAGACAGTGGACCAGAGTTCATCCGGAGTAATCAAATTCATTAACTCCAGGTATTGGGAAATGGTGTGAATGTGAGTGCTATTGAGAGATTTGCCATTTTGGCTGGCTAAACTGGAATGGATCAGTACAACTCATAGTAATACTTTTATATTTTGATTGCCACTTTGGCTGGCATATCCATGACGGAATTGTGACCTCCACACCTGTGTGCAGGCCATGCTCTAGCGCGGTGCAAAGAATTTTTTAAAAAAATAAGCGGAGCATGTGCCACCCTCTGTAATGTGTTTGGCCCTGTACTGAACACAAACCCGATGTTTGTGTTGCCTTTCAAGCACATTGAGGTGGGCGGCTGCTTCTGCCCACTTCCGGCCCCTAAGCAGGGCTGTAGCCCATGGCTGGGATGTTGGACTCCAGGTGTGCCAATTCTGCCAAAGCGCGCGAGATGACAGCTGATGTAGCTCATGAGCATTAGGAGGAGAGGTGGCGAGCGTGGCAGATGGTATCCTTTTTGAAGGATGACCATGTGGAAATTGGGTCCACACAAAACGGTGTAATAAACTCTTTTGCAGAAGTCACTGATTCCACCCATGTGGAAAATCCTGGTGACGCGAGTTTGGGTGGGTGGAGTTTGCACCAATGCGGAGCCCTAGCCACTGTGATGGGTAAGTGATAGGTTATTGAGACCAGCCGGTGATTGGAGAAATTGATTTTTCATGTGTGGAAGTGGGAAATATGGGATTAAAATTGCACTGGCGTGAGGATAAGGTCGATGCAGGACATGGACCTTAATTGGCCGTTGTGGACGTGGGGGCGTGTCATGTTCTTGAGCAGCAAAGCTTGCCACGGCAGCGCATCAAACAACCCAAGGGTGGCCTTTAGAACGCGAAGTTCTATGTGACCCTGGGGGGTGTGGGATGAGGAAGGCCAGCGGTTCATGGATGTGTTTAACCAACAGTTCATGTCACCAACTATGAAAGGGTCAGGGGGTAACAGAAGGGATTTGACCAACGAGAAAATTCCTGACGCTCTCATGCACAGGTCAGGGCATAAATGTTGATGATTGCATGTGCCACGTCAGCCCACAAAAATGTGACAATGAGGACTTAACCATTGAGGAAGGATTCAGATGATAAAAATTTAAAAAAATTGTTTTTCTGAACAAGCACCCTACAGTTCTCAGACCAGAAGGAAAGGTAAGGGAGGAGCATAGTTTTTCAAGCATCCTCAGAACCTCATGGACAGTGGGACTCCTGGATGGCCAGGATGTCCATGGGTAAATTTTTTTGTAAAAAACTCAGTTTCCTATCCTGGGACAGCGAGGCCTTGAGTCCAGCGATGTTCAACGTCTCTAAATTGAAGGCTTCCCCATCGCACCTTAAGTGTGAGGGATGGGCACCTGGGCCCACCAGCCTCCCTCTGGATCCCCATGGGCCTTCATGGCGGCGTGGGTGTTTGCAGCAACACTATCAGAAGATTTGTTAATTCTAGCAGACAGGTTTGCGTTGGCTTTTGCCTTCGCTTTTGGTTTCCCCACTGTTGAACAAATTTTTTGTGGTGCGGTCAAGTTTGGTGCACCAGCGTTTGGGTCAAATATTTTTTCAGGTAGGTTGGAGACCAAATCGGTTCTAATTGGGGCTTGGTTGTAAAGGTTGGGAGAGATCAAGTCGCCTATCAGATCCTCAGATTGGGTGGCCCAATCAGCTTGGGCATCCCAATCTGATTGGTTGAGGGATTCCTGAGTTGCTTCCACCACAAAGGTTTTAATGTTTTCCTGGTGTTGGGAGTGTGGGATAGTGGAGGCAACCTTGGCCGCTTCCTTATCTGCGGCCCTGTGAGCCTGTTTGGCCTTCTTTCGCTCTTGAGGGGAGACAGGCTTTACTAGTAAGTAGCAGCCTTGTGCTCCCCATGGGAAGGCCTCTTTGGTACTGGTGGTTGGTTCATAATGAGCCTCCCCATTGGTCATGGCTGCCGAGGGGTGCTCTTGGAATGTGATGCCCTCCTTGGTGGGGCATGCGTGTGCCTTATGGCTGAATGCATCACAGTGGATGCAGATGGGGGGTGCGCTGTCCACGGTTACCCAGAAAGGGTGGGTATGCCCTTTGATATTAATAAAAGTGGAGTGCGGGATCTGAGTTAGGTACTTTGCAATCTCCTCAGTTGGGGTCAGAACTGCAATGGCTTTGCTGGTGCACAGGTGTGGCATCAGCATAAAGCGTTGCATCTTGAAGGATTGTATTTCGCCATATAGGGTGAGACCCGCTTTCAGATGCTGTCCAGAATGGCATGTTTGACTGTAGTGGGCAAAAAGTCAAACGTGAGGAAAATTTGGTTTGATTTTGTCCATCTGGTGCACTTGTTTTGACAACCCACTGCCCTTCAGGGAGGTCAATCACAATGTGAACTGCAGCAGCTTCATCTACTACCTCCTTGTTTTTGAAACTAAGATTCAGCCAACCACATGACATGGAGTGAGGTGCGATGTACACCACGGTCAAGAAATGAGTGTGCACATCCCCACAAAATTTTTCCCACAATTCTGTTTGTTGAATATCCAGGAACACCCAGACTCCATATTCCACCGACAAGAGTGGTTGAGAGTGCAGCGTGTTGATTTACTGGTTACATTGCGCCTGCCAAGTGAGGATTTCTGGGGAAATAGTAACCGCCAGTTTTTTATTTTTATCTAATCCGCCAGTTTCTCTGGGGCATTTGCAAATGGTGGAAGTCGCGGGCCTACCACCTGTGCCTATTACCTTACTTGCCCAACTGCTCCCTGACATGGGCGCAAACTAATCTCCTCTGTGAGATTATCAAACTAAATTTAGACTTGAATTGAATAAGTTGCAAAAGTGATTGCAACGAGAGAGAAAAGTTGGTAAATTCCAACAGCTTCTAATTGTAAGCCAAAACAAGAATTTTAACTGATATCCCTTTGATAATTAAGTGTGCTTTTATAGAACTTTCTATTGTTAAGTTTTGACACACTTGCAAAGCTATAATTTATATGAAAAAAGATATTGTTTTGTTTGACAGCATTGATGTCAAGCCTAGCTAATGCACCTAACCACTCTTGATATACTATATAAGCAAGTTTTATTATGAAGTATAAAAGGAAGGACCATGGAAATTTATAGAAGATAATATATATTATCAACAAAAAATATAATGTTTTAAAATATAAAGATCATAATTTTTCATAATTTTTCATAGCTCATATATAATCAGAGATAAATGAACTCTTTAATTTACCTTTTATTTAATTAGAAGTAATAACTATTTATTAGATCTTAAGACACTTTTTGTTCAGGAATTTCTGCTACTTACAAAACTGCTTTCACATACATCTTAAGCTTTAGCAGCTACTAAGTAGATATAATATACTAGTATGTAGACCATACAGAATTTTATAAACATATCAGTTAAAAATAATCCTAAACAAAAATCACTAGAGCAGCTATTGCTTAACTTAATAATTTTACTGTTCAGAAGGTACTTTAAAGTTTATAGTTCATGTGTTACGCATTAAATTAGGCGTATATGCACTATAGTTATTTAATATTTATATATAATTAGCTTTTTTTAAATTTACTAAGCTATTACTAAATGTTTTCTTTTAAATTCTAAGTTTAATTATCAAAATCCACTAAGGGCAAGAGAAAATTTTTTAACTAAATATTAAGAAGCTATAAGTGACTTGAAAACAATCTTTTTTAAATTTGATATAAAATTTGATACTTCTTCAAAAAAAGGTATTAAATCTTTGATTAGGATACTCTAAAAGAGTTTTTTCTAATATATAAACCAAAGATTTGTTAAAAAAGGAATCACTTCTTAAATACTTCATAGAAAAGTTTAGTATCTACTAGTAAGACCCAAAATGCTCATTTGAAACATTTCATCTTCATTAATAGTAGTTCACATGAGAAAAATATATGTCAGAATACAAGTTTTTAGATAATTATATCAGGTTTATATTGTATTTACACTTAACTGACGCTAAAACTTTATCTATGGAACTACTAATTAGTAAATCTTGAACTTTCAAAATATTATAATTTTTATAATGCTCAGCCTCAACAAAAGTGAGGTTAATACCATTTCTAAATTCTTACAAATAAGAGATAGCTACCTTAGTGATCCTTGCTTCCCATAGTAAAACACTTGGAAGACCAAAAATATCATACACTCATTCTACTTATTGACTCATAGCTTCCAAAATTAAGCTATGCCTGCGTCCTATTATCTCACTATCTTATTTAAAATTTGGTTGCTAACAGAGCTTTTTTAGGTTCTTACCAATTAATCTTTTTTAATGTATTCCCAAAGTAAAGAAAAGAAAGTTTTACTAGTTTTAGTAATTCTTACAAATGGAAGGAGAGGGACAGATAATGGTTTTATTATCCTATTTGTTAAATGCCCCTGTCAACACAATCCTACATCAGCATCTACTTGGGGTAATGGAATTCCTAGTTGAAGGTATTTCATCCCAAATTTCCCCTCATGATTTAATGAAGATGCAAAATGTGAAATTGAGGAGCTCACTTTCAGTGTAAGCCGCGCTTGCATCAATGCAGCAAAATTTCTTTTTGATTCAACTACCCAAACTCACCAGCACATTAAGTCATTCACTTGTGTGCCAGCTCTCATCACTTTTGCTGAGCATCAACTTGCTCAATATGTTGAGGCGATGGACACTGTCAGCATCATAAATGAAGAAAACCCACAAGTTTTCCTCCTTATGCCACATGTCGCTTATGCTTTTACCCTGATGCTGTCTGCCATGATCCACCAACTAAAATTGGGAACTGGAAAAAAGTTTTCAACAAATCTTCCTCGCCATCTGATATGGTTCCTAGCTGGTAACTTAGGGGCTATATTGAATTTTATTTATTATGATAATCCCTTTGTTTGGCTTATTTGCAAATAAAGATGCGTGGTGGCTCCACTTTTTGGGATGGGAATCACTATTAATAAAAAGAATTCCTCTTAGTTTACCACCCTTCGACTTCTAAGTACATAGCACAATTAAAACTATGAGTAATTTTAATTTCATTATCTGAGGGTAGGTCTAGGAGACAGGAACTTCCAGTTAAGCTAGAAACTAGAGTAGGGGAGGGGAGGTAGATGCTATATTGAAACTATGAGACACCCCAGAGTAGATGAGCTACTCCTGTTGTCAGCTGATACCACCAGGTGTAGTTGGGCTTGGGTATCCTATTCCATGGGGGCCTTCCCTATGATGGAACAGGTGTGGAGGAAGGGGTCCACGTGAAGAAATCAGACTGGTACCATGACTCAATGAGCCTTTGTTGCTTAGACTTCATGTATTATAAAGCTAAGCTTGGAAGTGTTCCAGTAGGTGTAAGTGGAATATGTTGAAAGTCCCACGGATGATCAGCACTGTTTCTTTGAAGGCATCCAGCGATACTGTGTGTATAGTCCACAGTGCAATGGCGCCTATGAGGGAAAGGAGCGCGGGGGGATAGGGGAATCAAGTTGGAGTGCAAGGAGGATTCTTGAAGATTGATAGCTCTTGGTTGTTGTGGGTTTTAAACAGGCGCGCAACAACATGCCATAAAGCCCTTGACAGCGGGCATGCTTCAAGGCGGTGATGTAGGGTGCCACCCCCTCCACACACTGCACATGTCACACGGAAAGAGTTGGAGCTGCCTACTGTTCTGTAGGTTCGCCTGAAGAATTACAGGTGTTTGCTCTTACTCTCAGCTGAAGGAGAGGGTAATGGATGAGCTTTCATATTGCCCTTTGTGTCATTAGGTCATAGGGGATGTCAAAGGCATCCAGGTAGTTGACTCTTGCAATGGCTGGGTCCTAATTATGTGTGTCCCTCTGGGGGTTGTGGTCCTTCTTCCTTAGTGCGAAACTCGCGTTGAGTCTTACCCTTCCCTGTCTGATGCCCGTTATTATGACCATCCACCCTAAGTGCTGGATGGTGCGGAGGAAGCGTTTGGACTGAGGGGGGTCTTATGTGGGTCCGCGGCAGTGGTGCATTTTACAAGGTATGTGAGTAAGCTGGAAACGTTGTGGGTGTTAGTAAGTTTGAGTGCATGTGAGAATTGACCCTTACTACCCTGGACCAATGTTGGCGTGAGAGGTCCAGGTCTGGGACTTCTGCTATCCAGTTACCAGTATGCTGTTGGAGTGTCCCTTAAAGTCTATTAGGCCATGATGCCACTTGAGCGTGAGCCATAGAGCGCATCATGTGTATAGGTGGCCAGGATCCATGCCACAACAACCTTTGTAGTAGGGCGCGGACTGAGGAGATGAACGATGAAGAGAAGGAGATGGCATGGACAGGGAACCACAAGATGGAGAGGATGAGTGAGTTGGCAACTGTTACTCTCCCTGTTAGTCCTGGTGACCTACATTTAAGGGAGACAATTCAGTTGAACATTATTTGTAGCAGGTTGCTATCAATTATCCTAATGGCATACCCCTCTGATTCCAGCCATATCTCAAGGTGGAGGACAGGGTTGATTGAGGGAGTTGATGAAAATAGATTTAGGATTGGGTCACTCCTTCGTGGGCTCTTGAGATGTGGGTAACGTGGTCCAGTTGGTTGTGAACTTGCTTAGTAGGATACGTTTAACCTTCTTTTTATTGAGTGTTGCAATACTCACTTTAGAATAGCCCTCCAGGATGTACTACAGCTTCCAGGCATCTTCATTACTAGCTATACCAGCCACGAAGTCATCTGAAAAGGCCAGTATTTGACTGCTGGTTGACCTTGTGCTGCGATGCTCACAAGACATGAGTCAGCGACACGTAGGAGTGGATCTATGATTAAGTTGTATAGCAATAGGATGAAGAGAGCCCCTTGTTTGAGGACTTTGTGTGGCTTAATTGATTGAGTCAGTCAGGAAGCCAGGGCCGCAGACAGCCATGGAGGCTGACTCTGTTAGTAGCATTGCCCAATCAATAAATATGGGTTAGAGCCTGAAGGCTTTCAGGAAGTCCTTCAAGTATGGCCATCTAGTGAGGTCGTATGCCTTTTCCTGGTTCAGGAATAACAGGACACCGGTTGTATTGAACTGGCAGATATTTGGACACAGTGTGCACGTTGGTCCAGACAGATCTCCTGGGTATGAACCCAAACTGGTTTGAGGACAGGACTCTGGAATTTGTTTTGCCTAATCAGTTGGGTAGAATTTTAGTTATAAGTTTTGTGTCTGTGTATGTTAGTGCAATTGGATGTCAGGTCGAGAATTTCACCTTATTGTACTTCTTAAACATGGTAATGACATAGGCATCATGTCCTCCTGGTAAGAGGCGGGTGTCCATCAGGCTCTAATTTATTGACGCAGCAGGAGGGTGGCTATTAGCTAGAAGAAAATATATAGGATTTGTAGTTTACCCATTCAGCCCTAGGCATTTCCTACATGGTGCATAGAGAGCTGTGTTCCAGAGCTCCTCCTGTGTGATTGATTTATTTATAAAGTTGTCAGGTGATTCACTATGGATTCCAGTGCTGTTTTTGAAATTTTCAATATTTTTGGGTCAGTCGGGGTGTCATGGTATAGATCTTTATAATAGTTGTGCACTTCCGTCAAAACATTAACTGGGTTGGTTGCCACAGTGCTGTCTTCTTTGCGACCCTGTGTGCACACAGGCTAGTTGCTTAGGTTTAAAATGGAGGAAGAAGTACATTGAGAATGTCTTGCCTTCTTTTATAAAAATACTTTTTTTGAAACTTTGAATCTCTGTTGGTGTTCAAAGATGAGGGCGTTTAGATGGGCAGATAATTCAGCCTACTTACGCCCCCATTTGGTGCAGTAGCCAGTCTTTGGGACGTTGAGCTCTAGTATGTCCAGTTCATCAAAGGTGCGCTTGATTGTGGCAATATCAGCGGTGTAATTACGCAAGGTGAGGTGGCATTTTTTGTTTATCAATTTGATTTAAAATCTTTCCAAGTTGCGATGGTTTCTAACATGAATGGGATTATAATTTGGGGGTTGAATTTTCATTCATAACACAGTTCAATAGCTCAAGTAGTTTTTGTTTTTGGGGTGTATTTTCCTCCAGGTTAATACTTGTGTAAGCTTGTGGGATATGGATAGCTGAACAGAAAAGAGTTGGTGGTAAGAGAAATTTATCTTACTGGTTGAGAATTGGGATAGGGCTATGCGGTGGGATTTTAGGGCAAGGATAAGTTCAATATGGCTCAACGACAAGATGAGCTGGACCTTGTGTACGTTGGGAGGAGTCATGTTAAGGAGGAGTGGTGCTCCAGGAGGAAGGATATCATATAGGCTGAGGGATGCCTTCATTGCTCAGAGTTTGTTGTGACCCAGGGGTACCACCTAGGCTTGGGCCATCAGTCCGTGCTGGGGCTGGCCCAGAACTTAGAATTTCCTAAATAATTGTTTCTGGGGAAAGGTGATCTTTGGTACTGTTTTGAGGAATTTTTCCCACTGGCTGGGGTGCACGTTGCATAAATGCTTGCTATCATGATTTTGTCATCCTGCCAAAATATTGTTGCTACCAGGACGCAGCTGTGCATATAAGCTTCAGATTTTACAATTTTTTTGTGATTGCGGAAAACCACCCCACAGTGAGATGTCCATGCCAATTGGGATGGTGAAACCCTGGTTGATCATAATCCTTCTTCCCACTGTAGACAGTGGGTTTCTTAGATGACTAAGATTCCTACAGGGGGCTTTTCAGTGTTGGGATTTTTGCCCATATTCCCAGCCTGCTAGATTACTTGGTATTGCTAGGGGAAAATCTCTAGGGCGAAGTGAATCAGAAATCAGTTTGCCCGAGTTTTGGAGAAACTACGGTTAGGGGATTTTGAGATATTCACCTGGTCATATCCATTGAAGATCAATAAGGATGAATACTTAAGATCTCATCGGGTGGAGTTTCTGACAAAATAGGGGCATCTGATAGTAATTAACTATCAGGTGTACCAATTGGGATTGGTCAGGTTTCATCACCAAATGATTGGGAATGAATATTAAGTTGTGAGGTGAGTGATGCCGCCTGCAACTAGCAAATTGATCAGTTAGTGACCTGCCATAATGGGTAATAAGTCCCATTACCTAAGCAGGTCCTAGCCAATTATGGTTGGTTTGCTTGGATTAAAAGGAAAACGTTAGGGACACATTTTCCGACTCTTTATGTTTGAGGTCTTGAGGATGTCCAATGACGGAATCCTAGCCAGGATGGGGAAGACCATCGCTGCTGAGACAAGGAAGGGTGATTCAATGGCAACAGCTGCTGTTTTATCAAAGAGGTGTCAATTGAGGGTTAGACAGATGTATCCTTCACTATATTTAATTCCCTAGGATTTACTATAATAAAAAATAATATCTACAAAAGCATTATTATCTACAGTGTTTAGAGTTACATTATCAATTTAGTGTATAGTTAGACTATCAGCTTCTATTGTGTTGTTCTATCTCAAGAATGTTTTTGCTGAAGGCAATAATTGGAAGACTCTCAGAGAGAAAAGTAAAGATCTGAGCGGGGATCTAGAGACAAAGGAACCACAATCAGAGACAGCTGCTGACTGTGTGATGGGACAAGAGAGACTGTCACCAGGGTATCTTAACAAAGATTGGGTGGACAAGAGTATAGGGGAATGAATCCCTATGAGTACAACTTCAAGAATGTTTTAATTGAAAAACTGGCCGAGCGTTGGGCTGAATTATAGTTAAATCTCAACTACAAATAATAGTCTCCATACTACTACATGATTAATAATACATTCTATACAATGCAACGAAGTGTACAAGGAAATTGAACCTATGCAGTAAAAAGGTTACTTGGTTGCCTGCCGATAATCAACCTAGAGTAAATTTTTAAAAGTTGGTGCTCACTTCAGGGGTAGTTGAGTGAAGAATTTAGAGTAATGTTGTTCAAAGAAGAGCTACGCAAGCTGTGGACTGAGATCGCCACAGTAAATCAGAATGCCTTAAACTCATTGGACCATTGGGAGTTTGTGGCCTTGGAAGAATGAGTCGCCAAGGTGGAGGAAGGAGTAGAGAATGTAGCCAGCTTTGGGAATGAGTTACTCGGCAAAGTAAACTCTTTGAAGAATAAAGAAGGGAACCTCATTTGAGAGGTCCTATACCTGAAAACGAAGCAAGAAGCGGATTTCAGATAATAGTTGACACAGATACCTTTGGAGATTCTGGAGCTGTTGTATGGGGAGGTCGGAAGCCCCTGGAAGAAGTCCAGAGTGGAGCCATGGGTGGCTCCTGGAATAATAATGCCAGGCCATGAAGAAATTTGATTTCTCCTGGCGAACTTGAGTGAAAAACCAATGAAGATCAAGAGGAATCAGATCATTGAGTTTATTCATCAGATCCTGACAGCCAAATTGAGAAGATTCCATGATTTTGGGTCTCTTGATGAAATGGGATTACCAGCTAAGGTAGCTTAAAATTAACCTATTGGTTGATTGAGAGCAGCTCGCTGATCTGCCAGAAGGTCAGCAGGAGGAGGTTCTCAAACTATTTGAGAAATATTGGAAGTGTTCGCTCAGGATGACCACAATTTGGGATGTGCACGAGATGTAATTCACAAGGTTGACACCAGAGAGTTAATGTACTGATAAGGATGAGACTGATCTGAAGATCAAAAGCCACCAAAGCGGTAGTGGAGAATAAAATAAGCAAACTGGTGAAACATGGGCTTCTAGTTCTGTCATCAAGTCCCTGGGAGAGTCTGATTCTGAACGTGAAGAAGAAGGATGGATCCAATCAAGTGGTGATTGACTACCAAAGGCTGAACAAAATTATGAAGAAGGATTTGTATCCCCTACTGAGGATCAAAAATGTGCTAGATCATTTAGGAGAAGCGAAGTATTTCTCCACAATGGTTTGATCTTGGGATGTTGGCGGATCGACTTGCCAAAGGAAGACCAAGAAATATGCGCAATTATTACTGCGCAGGGGCAATAACAACTGATGAGGATGCACAAGGGTCTCTGCAATTTGCCTGCAACATTTCAGAGGGCCATGGATGCGATACTAAGTGACTTCAAGTTTGCTGTGCATCCTGGTATATCTGGACAAGATCAACGTGTTCAGTAGGACATTTACTGATCACCTGCACCACTTGAAAGAAGTATTTAAGTGACCTTCCACAGCTAACCTGAAAATTAAGCCAAGGAAATGTCACTTCTAGAAGAAAGAGTTGGAATACCTGGGATTCATAATCAACTCAAGTGGATTGCAGCCGCAAACCCAGAAGTTAGCAGCTATAAGCGTGTTATAAAAACTGGGGGTATCAATACGCCGGCTGATTTTGCACAGGGTTTGACCCACTGAGCAATAGGACCAACGATATGATGATTGTTGTCCTCAAAACGACAGAAATAAACTTATATATAAATATGGAGCACTTGATCCCACAACCTCTTTTATTTAGTATGTTTAATACCGCGGATTCTTCCTATTCCACTTTTTCTTAACTCACTCAACAAAAACCTCCTCTTAATCGCAACTCTCGCTTATATTACAGCGGCTTGAACAATACCATTCTCATAGCTTAGACTATTCAGTTACACTGATTCTCCTTGTTTTGGCTGGTTATTCTCTAATTCGCTATCACCCTAATTGTAGGCGATTTAATTGTAATCATTGAATGTCGACATCGCCCTAATTAGAGGAGATATAATAAATAAAACTGTTATATCCAATAAACCCTGTTAATCCCAATATCACCCTCATCTTGAGGCACTCGAATACTCAAACCTGATATCATTTTTGGCAGATTCCGCCCTAGCTGTCCCATGATTATCATCCAGTCATATCAGATTGTGACAGAGCGTATGCTGTACCAAAGAGTGTCTGAGACATCCAAGTGTACCTTGGAATGGTCAGATACTATAGAAGATTTATTTGGGACTTTGCCCAAATAGCCAAGCCATTATTCCATTTAATAAAGGATCTGAAAAAAGGATTTGCATGTAAAAAGAGGCCCAGGACTCCTTCGATGAGTTACACCAGTCTTTGATAGATTCACCGATTCTATAATATCCAAATTTTGATTTGGAGCTTAACTTAAAAAACTGATGCTTCATTGACAGCGATTGGCACCATAGTGAGCCAAGTAGAAAAACTTGGTGATGAGCATCCGGCAGTGTATGTGAGCTGGACACTCTCAGCTGCTGAGAGGAACTAAACCATGACTGAGCGGGAATGCCTTGTGGTCATTTACACATGCAAGCAGTTTCAGGTGTACATCTATGGAACGCTCTTTAAGGTGGTACCAGACCACTCTTTGCTGCGTTGGCTGCACATTCTAAGAGAACTGGAAGGACAACTGTCCCGATGGGCACTTAAGCTTCAGGATTATGATTAAGAGATAGTCCACTGAGTGGGGGCTTCTCATCAGAATGCGGATGGCTTATCAAGGTTACCAATAGTCTAGATGGTATACCAGCAGGCAGATGAGCTATTCCAGAGAATGGTTGAAGGAAAAATTGGGGACAAGCCCCAAGAAATCTAAGGTGCGCATTAAAAAGTGATGGAAAACACTGAGACTATGGATGGACAAGTATTCAAGATGATCAATGGGAAGTGGCTATTATTTCCAAAACTGTCAGAAAGAGCAGCTATCATTCAAGCTGCTCATAAGGTTTTTGGGCATGGAGGCCTGAGGATAACAACTGACCATATTTTCCAGTAATACTAGGAATTGATCAACTACAATGTTGCGGATTATCTGGCTTGTTGCGTGGAGTGCCAGCTGCACAAAACACACAAGAATACAGCTGGATACCGACTGGTCCACCCTAGATTCGCCTGGCACACAGTGTCTATCAACATGATGGGACCGCTGACAATGAGCACAGGGGGAGTTAAGTACATCATAGTTGCCATTGACCATCTGATGAGATGGGTCGAGATGAAGGCCCTAACCAGAGTAGACGCTACCAGTACTGCAAGGTTCATCTTGGATCAAGTGGTATACTGGCATGGATGTCTGCAGGTCCTGCTGAGTGACAATGGGACCAACTTCACGTCTCTTGTAATCACAAGGTTAAATGAGATGATGGGGATCAGAGGAGTTGTGTCAGTACCATACCAGCCATAGACATATGGACTGGTAGACCGGGTCAATGGGACGCTGGCTGTGATGCTAAGGAAGCTAGTCACAGGGAGAACTTCCGCATGGGGAACGTACCTGAGTTTGGTGACATTCACCTACAACTTTAGTCATCATACGGCGATGGGAAAGACGCCATTTGAATTATTATATGGAAGAAAGGCCGTGTTACCACAGATTTTATATTCAGTGGTGGAACCTATGTTGGGGATGAGTACTGAGCAATATTTGAAATGACTGACAAGTATCCTGATCAATATGCAATCACAAGCATTTGATACAACCTTGAAGAAAAGGATATGAGCGAAATCAACGGATGACAATAACTGACTGGCCTTAGAAGAATATCAAATAGGAGAAAGAGTTGCCCATTGCAATATGCATGGTTTAGGATGAAAAACAAATTAGATGCGTTGTGGTCAGGCCCATTTGAAGTAATTGCCAAGACGGCGACTGAGGCTTACTCCATCAAGAATCTCTTGGATGGAAGAGTTGTGAATCAAGTCCATGATAAGTATATGAAGCATTGGATCAATGAAAAGAATAAAAGAGTTTCCAAAGGACTGATGAATCATTAAGTTGGTCATGTCCTGATGATTAAGTCAAGTCTGAAAAAAGGACCTCTTAACCAATTTAGATGGTTAAGTCTGAAAAAAGGACCTCTGAACCATGGAAAACTGTCAGGTTTAAGTACTCAGGACCCAGTTTGGGGGAAAAGATGGATTGCTGAACTGAAACGAGGTCAAGTCCCATAGTAAAAAAGAAGAAGAAAGATAAAAAATTGATAAAGATATTGAAAAAAGATTTTAAACGCATAGATAAAAAAGCCAATATATTTTTATAATTTTAATTTTTATTGATTAACCTCAGTATGGGGATGATTCCGCCTATGTCACCTCTTGGGGGAGGGAGGATGGATTGCAGTAGGAATGAAAAGCCCATCAAAATTAATATGCAATCGGATGCTAGTAAGGGCAAGACCTACACAAAACCATGTTCTTTGAGCAGATGCTGAGCCCTGAGAAAAAGTGACTAGGGGAAGGGAAATTGAGATGTCGGAGGAAGCCAATCATGAAACCCTGGAGCGGGGAGGAAAGCAACAGTATAAAAAGAGGCAAAATGGCAGATAACCCCAAGTAATCCTGATATGGCACCAGAGCCAGAATATTAGTCCTGAGCGCCTGCTGATGGGCTTCATCAAGGACACCGGACATTTGGGCCAGCAACAAAGAGGGGATGCTTGATGGGGGCTGCTGAATAATGCCCCCTATCAACGCCATCAGTGGAAGATACCAATGGGAAGCGCCGGAGAAGAGATAGTTATGCAGAGAAAAGATTGCATCCTGTAAGCGGTGACTATGGGCTTCTCAGAAGCTAAACTTGAATGAATGGTGGAAACCAGTTGAGGCTGGAAGCTTCATGGACCAACTTCAAAGAACTTGGCCAGAAAAAAACGAAGAGCATATGTGGCAGTATTCTGATCCAGAAGGTTATCAAGATCAGAGGGATTAGTGCTAAAGTCAAAGCCTCAGTGACTTGGGCCCAGAGTTCAGCATAGGGGATCTTGAAGTGAGTACTGTTAGAGATTGAGAGCTCAGAGACCAGAACAGTGGGTTTGTAAAATTGACTGAGTTGGAAGAAAAACTCAGGGAGCAGGTCTGACCCGGCCAAAAATGATTGATCCAGAGTGGCTGGCATAATCTCTGGAACATCTATATAGATGTTCAGAGCATCGGCAAAAGGAGCTGAATCCAGGAGAGTTTTGAAGTCCAACTCTGGAATTGATGGCAGAGGAAGAGTCAGCTGAGAGCCAGTTGAAATGATAGCCCACCCGGTTTCAGAGGGCTTAGTTACTGTTTCCAGTAATTCAATGAAAGGACTAGCCAGTTGTATCAGACTAGGCATATGAGTCCCAGAAGGACGATAAAAGAGGTTCTGTTGAGCATCCTGATTCATCTGCTGGAAGAGACAGAGGTTTGGATCAGACAAAATATTGAGGAGCTTCTGTTCTCAAACTCGGAATTTGACATATGAGTTGGATGAGAGAGGGGATGTCAGACTTATATAGAGTTGCCATTATGCACTCTAAAATCCATTAAGCTCCATTTCTGGGGAAAACAATCTCAAAACTAATGAGATAAGCTCTCCAAGGGAATAAGCAAGAATGACTTATGCCAAGAGGTTATGAGCGAAGTAACAAGGGCAAATAGGAAATAAGTATTCTTAATTAAGCCATGAAATAAACATTGACAGCAAGAGTCTCCTGTCTAGGACAAGGAGAAAATCATAAAATCAAGGATGTTGGACCAAGAATCCTGAATATGACAGCGGGTCATATGCCCTGATGGGGAGAAAACCAGAACTTAGGACTAATATCATCAAGAGTAAATTGATCAGCCCGGCATGACAGAAGGTTGTGGGAACTGCGCTCTGAGAAGGTGTTAGTGAGGAGGAAGAGGAAGAACGCTGTATGCCGAAGGTCATCATGAGCAGCGTTGAATATTGAAAAGTGTACTCTGCCTGAACCAATGAAGTATTCAATCAGGTGTCCAAAGTGGTGTTCTCATGCCCCAGTCCTTTTCTCGCTGGAAATCTAGGCAAGAGGGGGATGTGTTGGGATTTTTGACCATATTCCCAGCCTGCTAGATCACATGGTATTGCTAGGGGAAAATTCCCTAAGGCGAAGTGAATCAGAAATTGGTTTGCCCAAGTTTTGGAGGAACTACGGTTAGGGGATTTTGAGATATCGCCTGGTCATATCTGTTGGGATTGATCCGGATGAATACTTAAGATCTCATTGGGTGGAGTTGCCAATGAAAAGGGGAATCTGATAGTGATAACTACAGGTGTACTGATTGGGATCAGTTGGGTTCATCACTGACTGATTGGGAATGTATAGTAAGTTGTGAGGTGAGAGATGCCACCTGCAACTAGCGAATTGGGAAGTTGGTGAGTGACCTGCCATAATGGGTAATAAGTCCCATTACCTAAGCAGGTCGCTAGCCAATTATGGTTGGTTCGCTTGGATTGAGAGGAAAACGTTAGGGACACGTTTTCTGACTCTTTCCGTTTGAGGTCTTGAGGATGTCTAATGATGGAATCCTAGCCAGGATGAGGAAGACCATCGCTGCAAAGATGAGGATTGGTGATTCAATGGCAATGGCTACCATTTCATTAAAGAGGTGTTAACCAAGGGTTAGACAGCCGAATCCCCCACTATATAATTCCCTAGGATTTACTATAATAAAAAACATTATCTATGAAAGCATTATTATCTACATTGTTTAGAGTTACAATATCAATTCGGTGTAAAGTTAGCTTATCAGCTTCTTTTGTGTTGTTCTATCTCAAGGATATTATTGCATAAGGCAATAATTGGAAGACTCTCAGAGAGAAGAGTAAAGATCAGAGCGGGGATCTAGAGATGAAGGAACCATAATCAGGGATAGCTGCTGACTGTGTGTTGGGCTGAGAGAGACTGTCACCGGGGTATCTTAATGAAGATTGGGTGGACAAGAGTATAGGGAACAAATCCCTATAAGTATGACTTCAAGAGTATTTTAATTGGAAATACTGGATGAGCGTTGGGCCAAATTATAGTTCAATCTCAACTATGGATAATAGTCTCCATACTATTATTAATTAATAATACATTCTATACAATGTGAAGAAATGCACGAGGAAATTGAACCTGTGTAGTAAAAAGGTTACTGGGTTGCCTGCCAATAATCAACCTAGAGTAAATTTTTACATACAGGAAGTCCAGCTTTTTTGGCTTGGGATGATTGAGCCCTGGCTCCCACAATGTTTAGCTTCCCTAGTGTTACTGAGCTTCCCGCAGCTCCCCAGGAGTGGTTGGGAGGACCTTCTGGCCTTATCCCTTCACATCATTTTTGTAAAGGCTCCGGTTGACTGGAACATTCCCATCTGTGCATGTATGCAAGCCCTTTTCTTTTGTTGCTATTGCGCAGGTCATAACAGTGAGTGGGTTTAGGTTTGCCTCTTCCGCCAGTGTCTCATGGAGTCCATATTGGGGTTCATGTTTCACTCTGGGGTTTTGGGGTTATCTCCTGGGTGTGTGGGTCTCACCTGTGCAATGACAGTGGATCTGAATTATTCAGAAAAATTCAGGATATCAATGACATTCAGGGATCTGGCGAATCTTTTAGAATTGTTTTTGGGTCATCTGATCAGATTGGTTGGCATGATAACTTCCTCCATGTCTTCTTGTATTTGGTCAGGGGTAATGGAGGAGTTGTGAGTGTCACTGCCATGGCCTCAGCATGTTGCGGGCTTTCTGTGCCATAAGCGCTATTTGGTGATACTGGGTCTATGATAATGTAATTTTTGTCCTCCACCCAGAGGAAGGCGTGATTTGTGTCTAGGGTTTAGTGAAGTCTTTGCTGTCTTCGTTCATAGTGTCATCACACAAGTTGGGGCCATTAGGCCCTCCTTTACAGGGCATGCATGTACCTTGTGCCCCAAAGCGCTGAAGTGGATGCAAATTGGTGATGCACTTTCTGGTGTGATGTGGAACACTTTTGAGACACCTTTGTTGGTGGAGGTAAAACCTCTGTGTGTGGGATTCTCAGCAGGTCTTCACTTACCTCAGGGAGTGAGTTAATTATGGCTATCGCCTTACCTGTGTACAGGTTTGGTATCAGGTGGTATCACAGAAATTAAAATTGTTTAATCTTGCTATAGATGACAAGCCTGTGGAGCTCCTGCTCAAATACCTTTTGAGGAGATTAGTTGGGAGCTAGTTGAATGAAATTAACAAAGTCTTTGTTTTGTTATATCTAGATTAAATGGTGCACACAACTCGTTTGCCTTTGTGGAGGTCAAAAATTTGGCGCAGACTTTTTACACGTTGTCTGCATCATCCCAAGTTTCTAATCTCATGTCAACCCAGCTTTGGTGGATTGTATGGTTTTTTATGTACATTGAACGGGGAAATAGGGTTTCCTGTGCCTCTAACACTTTTTCTTAAATTCTGGAGAATCTATTATTAGGTAGCTTCAGAGCTTATACTCTACTACTGAGAGGGTTGTGTATATTGTATTTTGAGATAAGCGTTTTGTTTAGTTGTGAACTCCAAAAACCCAATAGAGTCTGGGTTTGTGGTTTCTTAGTGGCAAAGTTTCAAGGCTCCGCCTCAGGGCTTTTCTTACCCTTTAGTGCACCGTTCTGTCAACTACCTATCACAGCTTTCGTCCAGCTGAATTGTTCTATTATTGTCACCCAAACTTTTCTGTGCAAAAATCAAATTTTCTTTTTTGAATTATATCCTTTTAACTAAATTGTTGGTTATGGGACAGAGAAGCCATTATGCGTAACTTTAACTACTTGAAATAAGACTGTAGAATTTAATTCAATAAAAAACTACAATAATTTTATTTATTAATATAAAGGAATCAAACCTTATAAGTTTCATCCTTAGTAGTTAACAGAACTTAAAAACTTTTAAAATGCAAAACTTGTACCTTTACTTTCAGTGAAATATCAATATAAGAGTAGCCATAACATTAAATCTTCT
The DNA here is from genome assembly GCA_022478985.1 of Massospora cicadina. Lineage (NCBI taxonomy): Eukaryota > Fungi > Entomophthoromycota > Entomophthoromycetes > Entomophthorales > Entomophthoraceae > Massospora > Massospora cicadina. The sequence goes on from JAKSZP010008036.1 coordinate 46,830, forward strand.
ATATATCAGAGACTACATATTTTAAATTTTAGAAAATAATTGAAGTAGACTTCTACAAACTATTTCCTTATTTTTTCTATCAATTCCCTAATCAGGCTCTAGTAAGCCTTATAAGAAAGGCATTTGAGTTATCTAGGTTATATCCTTATTAGAGAATTATAAAAGGTGTAATTATTTATGAGGAGCTCATATAATAGCTATACATCAAATCTGGAAAAACTTCTAGCCATGGCATAAATCAGTCAAAAATCGTCTTTCTGCATTAACCATACAGTCCTAAAATCAAAACAAGCAAGGCTACAAAGATGATGATTTGAACCCCTAGTTAAATAATTCTAACTTTCATATGTTTACTATCCTAATTTAGTTTAAAATAATTAATTAATATCATTAAATTGAAAATAAGTTCCCTACTGATGAGATTATCATATGAAATATGCCGTTATAATCACAACTTCATTGTCAACTAATATTATTTGTAACTGTCTCCACACCAATAACAACTGTCATTAAAAGAAACGTAAAGGCCAGATTTTTCCATATAAGCTACAAAAAGAGTTAAATAATAATCATAACTAAACCGAGGAAGTGCTCCTGAACCCTCTGTAACTGTATACTGCAACTGAACAAAAACTTTATAGCATGAGCAAAAGCATGCTATGAAAAGTAGTACACCCTATCAGGTACAGGGTATATAACAAGGCTGCAAAAATAAAAAATATCAATTTTTTATAGTCCATCTTAAGCTCAATATTAATACCATATTTTTATGCACATAGTAAACTATATATTGTTTAGCTTTTAAAGCATCTAATTTATCTTATTGTAAGCTACTTAGAGAAATATTATGATTTGATAGTAAGGTAGCTATCATATAAAGCTGAGTGCACCTTTCAACTAATATACTATCTTATCATGCACCACATAGCTTTTCTTTCTTGTAACAATCACTTTAGTTACTATGATTTGATTCGAACAGCAAATTTGGATAATCACACATAGGAAAGATGGGCGACTTTAATAACAAAAATAATACAACATGGGCAAGCGTCACAGCAAGCGGTGCGCTTAATGGTGCAACTAAGGGCAAGAAACGCCCTGGAGGGGGACCAGGAACCTAATCTGCAAAGAAATCGCAAACTCAGACACCATATGGGTTTATGGTATTTACTGTGAAGCACGCGCAATACATGTACATTCAATTCAACCAACCTTTGTCAAAGGTGGAACATGGGATCAGACTCTTCCTTGGGGATGAGTCACCAACCCTGTGGGAGAAAACATGTGAGGCACAGCCCTCACTTTTCCCTCATGCAGTGTACGTAGCCACCAACAACATGGGCTGCGGCTGGATCAATATTGGTTTTGAAACAGCTGATGAAGCTGATGCCGCAGTAGAAATCTGCATGGAAATTGCCCTCCCTGAGGGCAAAAAAATTGTGCGCACCGCGCACACCAGATGGAACAAAGCAAAAACTTTGTTCATCTCCTTTGACTCACTCCCCACCAACCTTCCTCATAAGGTAATTGAGGAGGAGCTCCGCAAAGGTCTTGTAGCCTATGGATAAATCCAACAACTTGAATCACAGCGATTTCGCTTAATGCCCGACCTGTGCATGGGCAAAGCTATCCCTGTAATCAACCATTTGCCAGAAGTGGAAGAAGATTTATCCAGAATTCCCCACGCAGCAGAATTTCACTTTGCAGATGGGATCCCAGTCAGCTGCATTCTGAGTTACACCGGAACGCGCACCACCCATTTGCAACCACTGTGGCTCACTGGGCCACAAGGAACATGCATGCCCTGTAAAAGAGGGCTTAATGGAAAATGATTTTTGTGAAGAAGCTATGGATGAAGATAATGAAAAATTCGCCAAAATGACTGATGGCCACCACCCATTCCGCTGGGGTGAAGATGGACTATACTCCATTGTGGACCCAGTTACAAGTAAACAGTGTAAAGCAGCACAAAAAGCCCGCAAGAGAGCAGCGGCTGAAGTGGCGGCACACGCGGAATCCGCCATTAACCACGGACAAATTCAGGAGTATATTTCAGATATTCACCGAACCAACCAATCAGAACAATATGCCTAGGTCAAAAGTTTTCACAGTAACCAGACTGAACCACAAAGCGTCATCAGTCATGCATATACTGAGGAACAATGCAACCGCAATTTGGGTGAAAATGCGGTGCACAATGCAACAAAGTTGAACCTCAAAAATATAAAATCCAATCAACAACCCGCATCAAATCAACATGAGACCTGTGCAGGAAAAGTTGATTCAAATGCAAAAAACTGCAATTCCCTTGAATCATTGGGTCAGATCAAGGGAACCAACAATGGCAGTGAAAGAGTTGGAGTACAGACGCAGAGCATGCCCAAAATGAGCCGCGGTGAGATAGGACCAGAGGGTCCTCCCAACCGCTCCTGAGGCGCCACAGGCACCTCAGTGTCAATAGGGACGTTAAATATCGCGGGAGCCAGGGCTCATATGTCCCAAGCCAAAAGCTGGCACTCCTGCGAAAACCTCTTGTAGACATCTTGGCCATCCAAGAAACCCACTGCCTACAAGGGGAAGAAGAATCCTGGTCAAACAGGGTCGCACCATCACAATCAGTATGGACATCTCACTGTGGGGTGATAGTCCAAAACAACAAAAAATTTAAAATTACAAATACATTATCACACTTGCACAGTCGAGTCCTGGTAGCAACAATCACATGCCAAGATGAAATAATTTCGTTAGCATGTATCTATGCACTGTGCACTGCAACTGAGAGAAAAAAATTTTCTGAAAAAATTTCTACCCTCACCCTCCCACCAGATATCATCATGTTAGGCGATTTCAACTGCTGGGATAACCCCAATACAGATTGATGGCCTAATCCCAGGGGATACCCACCTGGACACATTGAATATTGCACAATGAAGGCATCTCTTGGCTTACAGGATGCTCTTCCTCCCAATTCACCAATCCTTCCCCATATGACAAGACCCAACATACGTGAGGGACTGCTCATATCAATGAGCCGTATTGACCACATCCTCATCCCACAATCCCACCACTCAAGAATCTCTAAATTTACAACAAAAAAGATCAATTTTTCTGATCACTGATTAGTTACGGTGCAGTTAGCGCCAACCCAATCCCACACACAGGTGTCGCCTTGGAGAAAGCTTCAACCAGAAAATATAAAATTGCCTGAGATATCTGACTGGGTTGAAAACAAGGCTACAAACCCAGAATTCACAGCCCCATTCACTTCAGATCCCATCAGAACATGATAAAAATTTCAAAAAAGATTTAATCAACAAAACCTGACATATTGCATCACGCAAGTACACCGCGGACACAGCCACAATCAAGCATACCTTGGCAGAACAAGAACACCTGGAAATAAATACTCCAAGATCTGAATATAGCCCTAATTGGGGATGCAAATGGGCAGAAATTTCAGCCTGACTTAACAATCTCATCTTTGAACACCAACACAGAACCAAAGTATTGAACAAAGGTAAGTTCATAAAGGAAGGCAAAACCTGTTTGACATACTTTTTCCACCAATTCCATTCCCATGGAAACCAGCCCACGTGCACACAGGTCCGCAAGACCAACGGCACTGTGGCAGCTGACCCTGAAGAGGTAAAGGCGGAAGTACACCGCTATTACACCAAATTATATCGCTATATGCCAACAGATCCACAAAAAATTTAAGAATTTTTTCAAACTGCTAAGATACAAAGTACACCACCAAATTACAATATACTATCTCTTATTACACGGGAGGAGCTTTGGGAAACAATTCGCAGTGCACCACGTAGGAAATGCCCAGGGCCTGATGGGATACCCTACGAATTTCACAAAAAATATTTCTAACAAATCGCCCCCCTCCTATTGGCGTCAATGAACCAGAGTTTGTTGGAAACACGCCTATTACCAGGAGGCCATTAATCCTACGTTATAACCTTGTATAAAAAGGGTGACAAGTTGGACCTGGCCAACTGGCGCCCAATTGCACTCTCCAACACTGACACAAAAATTCTAACAAAAATTCTAGCAGCTAGATTAGGCGCAATTGCATCTGACGTCCTATCACCCAACCAGTTTGGGTTTATACCAGGGCGTTTAATATGGAACAACATTCACCCTGTTGCAAATATTTGCCAATCCAAAGCAACTGGTGCCCTGGTCTTCTTGGATCAGGAAAAGGCGTATGACCATGTTAGCTGGCCATACCTAAAAGAATGTCTACATGCCTTCAAACTCCCACTAAGATTCATAAAATGGGCGATGCTCCTAACAGAATCTGCAACCATGGCTGTATGCAGCCCTGAATTCCTAACAAACAAGATTAAACCACACAGAGGGCTCAAACAAGAGGATCCCCTCAGCCCACTGCTATACAATTTCAGCTTTGACCCACTCCTCCGAGTAACTGACTCACGTCTCATGGGGATAACCGCACAAGGACAACCAATAGTCAAGATACTGGCCTTTGCAGATGACTGTGTAGCAGGTATAGCAAACAATGAAGATGCCAGACAGCTGGAACACACTCTAGAGGAATACTCCAAGATGAGCAATGCATCGCTCAACAAAAGGAAGACAGAAATTATCATCTTAGGCAAATACACAAACAATTGGGCCACAACATCAGAACCTCACACCAACACTCGAAGAAAAAACCCAATTATATTACCCTTTGCAACACCTCCCACCACCACTCCTGTCTGACACCTTGGAATCTGGCTAGAATCAGGGGGTTATGCTAATGAGACAATGGAAAGTAACCTGTTACAACGGGTATCCAAACGCGTCGCCTCCCTCAAGGGAAGAACCCCAGGATTAACAGGACGAGTTACAGTAGCTAACTTGCTCATCCTATCAATACTGTGGTACCAGGCCCATGCGATAGCCTTCTCACCCACCTTTATAACCTCAATTCGCGCGCTTATCCAGGGCTGGCTGTGGCCTGGCTCTCACCCTCCTATACGGATGGAAACACTATTTGGCCCACGCTCAAGAGGAGGCATGGGCCTAATAGATTTTGAGAGCCATGCCAATCACATCCTAGGTACCTGGAAAAAGGAAATTTCTTGCTCCAGACCTCCCGCAACAACATTGGTCCAGAGCAGCAAGGACTAACTTTGCACAGGCGCTCAAATTAACCAAACCAAATAGTCCACCCAGACTACTTTCATACCTTGCCAAGCACCCTACTGCAACGGGTCCACATGGAACCTCCCCTCATTTCAAACATATCCTCCAAACTATCCGCCATATGGGATGGACCATAGAGAAAATGGGTACTATACAGGGAAGGGGACGACCCAAACCCCAATTCAAATTAAGAAACCCAGAAAACAACCCCCAGAAGGACATGCTCGCAACAACCCCAAGCATAGCTAGGATAGAATACCTAGATATGCTGGACATTCCCTATGATTTAACCACACAGAAAGCAATGTGGAAAATGACACACCACCCACTCCTACAACCAAGGATAAGAGCAAACGCCTGGCGCTGTTTGAGAAGGACCTATAGGATGGCGAACCGCTCCAACTCCCTCCACAAAACATGTGCAATATGTGGAGGGGAGGGATCCCTACATCACCGCCTAGAAACATGCCCCCCAACCAAAGCTATATGGCAGGAAGTTGCACGACTGCTCAAGATTCAAAACAAACAGGAATTTCGATATCAAAGAGTATCTTTGCGCTCCAAATTGAGTCACCAATCCCATCTACACTCCTCTCCCTAATAATACCCATTGCAATGTGGACAATCCACACAATTTCATTAGATGCGTTCAAGGGCATGGTCCCAACCATTCATGGGGTTATTAACAGATTCCATGTCCACTTACTGGAGCACTTCTAAGCCTGGCTCTATGGATATATGAGACCAAGACAAAAAGCGCTCATAGAATCATGGTTTCCACTCTGGTTCCTCCACACAGACCCTTTCCTTCACACCTGCTCCATAGCAGGGGAAACCCCCTCAGAGTAGTGCACAAACCCCCCATACCTGGCAGTCCCGCTGGCAACAGGGGTAATTTGAGTACCCTGGGGTGCTCAATTTTTATATTTCTTAGTTATTCTCTTAGTTTCACATATATTTGGTAATGTCTGTCCCATGGTCAGCTTACCTTGGTTAAATAAAATCATGCACCACATAATATAAATTATTTAACATTAAATACTTTTAGATTTAGTTAGTTTAGCCTTACTTTTAAATCTTATAAAATTTGTCATGTATCTATATATCTGCACTAAAAATTTCATGAAGCAGAGTATCACTAATGTTTTCACCTTAGGTACACTAGAAGAAAACTAAATGTTATATGAAAAATCAAATCTTTATCACCTTGGTGTAAATTACAAACTGATACCTTAACATGGAAACTTGAAAAAGTGCTTTTTAATATTATTTTTTCAATAAATAATGAAATCATGATTTATGATATATAATTCTGTACATGTATAAGGGTCAGTGAATTGGTGATGATTATTTTACAAATCACAGATATACTACCATAATAATTAAGACTAAGATGGAAAAGCGTTCAATAGTCTTTATAATTTAAGGATGTAGCAATTACAACAAACTGATCTATATGATAAACAAAAACTATAAAGATGCCATCACTAGCTGACTTTTCTTAGCTATGTAAAGCTTACAATGAGGAAAATAAAGAAAGTGAATATAACTCTAAATTGTAAATTTTAATGAACCTTTAAAAAGGACTTTACTTGACTTTCAATTATAGGTACAGCTTAAGTAAAAATAGCTACTCAGATACTAATATAAGTTCTGCTTTACCATGAGCATTATCATACTATGTGTTAAAAATAATGAAAGCAAAAAACATTTTGTAATTTTTAATAAGTTAATTAATTTACTTTGTTTTATTAAACTTCAAATTACTATTATCTATAGGTCAGATTGGCTGTCTTTCGCCTTTTATAGATTATAGAAAATAAAAAATGAAAAAGAAAATAAATTTACTAAGTTTTTAGATTAGTAAAGTTCTAACTATCAACATTTTTTTAGTACTAGATGGTCCCAACCCAAGGGGGGATTCATCGATGTTCTAACTATCAACATTAAGGTTAATTAAACTAACATTTTTTTAGAATCTTATCATGACCTTATTGATGATAATCTCACCAAAATATACTCAATTTGGGCAACATAAAATTTGTTAAAAGTTAATGGTTCAAAAAAATGACATCAACAAAATTATGAACCAGGTAAAGCTTATTAGTTAACCAATATTATTACATTAAGATTTCTTGTCAAGAAATTAGTACACTGACTACACTCAAAGTGAGAAAATATGGATTTTACTATAATAATAAATTATATAGAAATAAGTTTTATGAAAAATTCTTTACAAAGTTATATTAATATAAAAAATTATTTATTCAGTTGTACATTTATATAATTAAACTCAACTTGTAAGATAGTAAATTACTAAACTCAGAACATAGATTTATTTATAATAGCTTTCTTTGAATTGTGCTTGATCTTTTATGAATTTAAAATACAGTTTTTTATGATATATATGATTTTGATCTACCTTTGTAAGTATAAAATAGGGTTAAGGTCAAAAATGTGCCGCTATATGAATATAGAGTTTTTTTTCTATAGAAATGGCTGCTAATAGACAAGAGAAAAAATGTGTACCACAAAGCTATTAAAAATGGTAGAAATTCAGCTATGTTTAACTTAGGATCAAATGGCATAGTTCTATGATAAGTCTTAGGAATTTATAAAACCTTCATTATCTTCCATGATTTAAATGAATATTTACTACAAATAAAAAACCACAGTATTGTTTTATTCTTGTTAAGGGAAGTTAAAGTTGATGTTTTAAAGATAAGAGGGTGCAGAAATCGAAAAAATTAAAGTCAAAATGCTCTTATATATGATGGTTCTTTCTTTTAAGACTGTCATATAATGAGACAAATTGATAATTATCTCTAAAAGTTATTATAAGAAGTTCTACATTTTTCTAATATCGCAGAGATCCATGAGGTTTAGATTAAAGGGAGAAAACTAAGAGTTTGCCAACAGATATTTTCATAAGTTAATCTTCTAAGTTGATTGCAAAAAAACGATTAGTATATTGCAATTATGACTGATTTCAGATATAAACTTTCATCAAAATATTTACTAACTTTTGACTTTGAAGAAAACAAATATTTGAATGATGATATCTTTGAAGGACATACCTAATTTTGTACTTTATGTGATTGCTTGTAAAGCCAGAAATCAATTAAAAAAATTTAGAGCTCTGAGCATTTTATTTAGAAAAATTAGGTTGTTGTGTGACCATGTAGACATAAGTAAAGAATGTCAAATACATGTTATGTTATATAAATAAATATGTCATGAGATGAAAAGATTTCTTTGTTAGTCCATATGATCTTCTTAACAAACTCCAGTGCCTTTTAGTTGTAAGTGCGCACCATAGTATTTTAAAGGAATATGGGTATATTTGACTTGAGTCAAGATATAACAAAAATTTTATATATTTAAACATGTGAGGGAGTGACCTTACTTTAAGCGCTTAATGACTTGAGACAAATTAAGAACAAATCTCACTAGATGGAGGGATATTATAATGGAAGGTTAAAAGTACTAGGAAATTCTCCATTATTCTTTGCCGTCTATGGAATACCATAGTCCACATTGCTACTAATTATCTTGTTTAATAATCATAAAAAATCTTTAGCCCATATGCCAACAAGGCAATTATTGAAGTAGCCACTGCTGGATTTGCACCAGCTGGCTTTGTTGATTTCCGCCCATTTAAGGGCTATTTTGACATAGTTTTCCAAATGGAGGAGGATGCTGCAGCAGTGACGTTGACTCTATTAATTTATAAACATGCACCCATTCCTACTACCCAAACTCATCTCCCTGATGACACCACACTCGTGGCATCCTTTGCATCCCTCCCATCTCACCTACCACCCCAGATATTATATGATCAGTTGATGGCGGGGCTTCTGGCATATGGGACACAGACCAACCTTGTCTTCGCTTTTCACTCTGGAGCAGGGCGCCTTTCTGCACCTCGCGCCACTGCCACCATAATCCCACACCACCCTGCCATAGCCCACCAAGTCCCCCATGCTTGTATTGCAGCGGCGCATGAGCATTTCTTTTGGGCTTGGATGGATATTAGTCAAAAATCTGTCCCCTCTGTTTTGGACTCAACCATTCTAAAAAAATCCTGCCCCCAAGCCACTTCCTCTGGTGTGGCATCTGAGCCATATTTGGCTAATTACAAATGGGGTGTTTTGTTGCCCCCTCTGATCAATGTTCTTGTTTGATGGGCCAGAGTGGGTAATTGGCCTCTACCAAATCCACCCACATTATACCACCCAATTTTATCCACGACAATCAGAAACAAGCCTGAACCGCCATTGAAACCCAAGCATCCCATTCAACTCCTGCCCACCCAAAATCTCAAACCACTATTCTTGTGAACCAAAATATATGGGACTTATTGGCCAAGATTGACAAATCAGGTAACGTTGTCACCAAAGAGGACTCCAATAAATTTCTGGCCCGCTCAATTGTGTTTGGGCCAAATTTTACAATTCTAATTTCAACAAATTCCCATCCCCTAAGTGATTTACTCCTAAACCTAATGCCATACCCTACCAAAGTGACCACCAGCTCATCTTAGCAGCGGTGGCCTCATCCCATTGCCCAATCCTATGCAAAGCAGTGGCCCAATCCATTTCTTAATTCCACCATGGGATGAGCATAGTCGTTTTTCCCCTGATTTCCCCAAAGCAGCACAGGAGGAAATCACAAAATTGGTCACTGAAGCCACTGATGCAGCCAGGCATGTGGCATGATTCAGTGATTTCGACCCACCTGCTAAAATCACCTGACAAAGTATCACAAATTTTTCATAACTTCCCAAAGCCTGCATTCAAGCTGAACACAACATACCAGAATTTGTTGAAGCTGTCTACCAAGCTGATCTTGAGGAAGGTAACCAAATATTCATCCACCTCCACCCCCACCATGCTGATGCCCCACATCCTGGCTCTCTGCTTTTCTCCGTTTCTACAACTTCAATGAGGCTGACCAGCCAAATATGTCTGTAGAAGAGCTGCCTGACCCCCTCAAACTCTGCCATGGTGGATTAGCGGTATTCTACTCCCCATCTGGTTGGAGATTTTGTTTTTGTTTTTGTCCATTAATTCTTTCATTTGATACTTTTTCTCATTAAGTATTGGTAATGTCCATCCCCTGGTCAAGTACCTCAAATAAATATTAAATCTAAAATATAAAAATTATTTTATAGTAACACTATATTTTAGATTTAGTTTAACTAAAATAGAAGTAAAAAGAAATTCAAAAAGCTTGCTCATTAGTATTGAGCATTATAACCAGAATAATAAATTTATAGGGTTAAAGCTTCCACTCAATATCACTTTCAAGCAAATTTAAAAATTAAAGCAGAACTAAACAACTTCGAAAAACTGACACACAGCAAAACCCCAATGTCCTCAGCCCTACCACTCGCTGCTCCAAAATGGGGCAGTGGCGAAACTGCCCTAGCATCTTTCACTCAGTAAGAAAATGATTTTTGAACTAGGTCAACCAGCCTCCCTAATGCTTTGGGTCAATACGTTCCCCCCAAGGATCTCGCCCTCCACCTTGAACTTTCCCAAGAGGTGCCTCATAACCTTATAGTGCTCCCTTGAAGCAAGATGTGATTCAGCCTTTGGGCTGAATATGGCAAATTATTTCCCTACAACATAAAACTATAATAGAATTAGCCTAGGTGCTTATGCAGCCTGCAGGCTTCATTGACTTCCGCCTCTACAAGGGGTACTTTTGACCTCAGCTTCACCTGTGAAGCTGATGCTGAAATTATAGCCAACAATCCCTTGGTTTTCCAGGGAACCCCCATCCCAACCACTCGCACCCAATTACCTGATGACACCACTCTTGTGGTTCAAATTGCAGGCCTCCCCACCCACCTCCCCCTTATACTTAATATAATGAACTAATAACTGGGTTGTCAGTATATGGTGCTGACACCATTCTTTTATTTAATTTAGGTAAGCCAACCAGGGGATGGACATTAATGAACTAAGAACTAAAACTAAAACTTATGTAACTAATCAATTCAAACAAAACGCCCAAAATGGACAGATTGAGTGAAACACACCTAAAAAACAACCAACCAGGTGGGCAGCAGAGACCTCTTATCCCTCCATGGCAGAAGGGGATGTGGGATCAGGGGGCTCATCTTTGGAAGCAATTACCTCTTCTCAGAGTAGGGTGCTTGTCAAGGCAGATAGCAAGGGCTTAGGGCTTTGGCGGTATATGGTTTGATATCTTTGATGATTGATACTTCCAAGTAGTTGCCAATCTTAAAAATGGCATTAATATATTCGGCAAAAAGTTTTTCAGCTCTAATGTGGGCGCCTGGTAGTTTAACGAATGTGGCAATATTGGTTCAGGTAATCTTAGCTTTCAGATTCCGTGCTACAGTTACCACGTTCTGGATAGTTTTGGTGACATCCTTGTGTAATTGTTTCACATTAATCTTACTTTTTGGAGTAAGATTTTTGGGATAACAGGAGTGGAATTCCTCCTGCGAGCACTGCCATTGGTTTAACGATAAATTTTTGAAGGGGATGGGAATCTGGTGTGGAAGCTGCTTCTACTGCAAGCTGGTGGTCACTGTAGAATGGTTTGTCATTTGGCTGTGGGGCATATTAATGAGGTGGGAATTCTGCATCCCATATTGAATTACAGAACCAGTCAACTTACAGCGATAAATTCTTCAATTATATTACCTGATTTGTCAATTTTATCCAAAAACTCCCATGGGTTCTGGTTGAATTACATCGAAGTGACGTATGGTTGAGGATTGGTTGATTTGTTGGAGGTTGCATGGGATTAAACTGGGGTTAATCCTGCGCTTGTTTTAAAGAATCATATGTGGCACTGGGGCAAGGTGGAGGCTGATTGGTGGCTGCAGGTGCAGCTGCAGCAACAGGCTTTGGGAGGGGAGGTAGGATCATACCCCATGCCAGAATTGGCGTGGGATGGGCGGGAGATTGGTGGCCATCAGACAAACTATCAGTGCCATCAGAAGCAGCTAATATGGGCACTTGCATTTTGAGTGGTCTAACTCAAAACAGGATGAGCAAATTGTCCGTCTGCTTTTGACGCAGGCCCAAAATGGATGATTGGGGGCAGAGGGGATAGCGGCGTGAGGGGGAATTGACAGGGCAATTTTGTTTGTTTCAGGGCTGATTGTGGCATACACCGAGGCTCAGAGAGGCGTGTGGCCCCATTTGGGACCACAAATTGCAAGATGGGGTTGGAGACATAAGCTGCCAAACCTTCCATCAGCTACTAGTGGAGCACTTCAGGGGGAAGGTGGGTATGAAAACCAGCTAACTGAACCACCAAAGTAATGTCTGCCAGGAGCCAGTTTGAGTTGTTGGGAGAGAAGTATATTGGAAGGCCAGGGGCACCGTTGCCACAGTGACAGCATTGGCTTCACAAGTGAATCTGAGATTAAAATACCCTTTATAGGGTCAGAAGTCAATAAAGCAGGCGGGACACATATATGCCTAAGCCATTTTAATAATGACTTGGTCATTGTAGGGGAAAAGTTTTTCATATTCAACCCTAAGGCTGAAATGCATGTTGCTCTGGGGGAGCACCAGGGGGCAACAGGGCACCGCTTGGGTTTGAGTGAGGTAGGCGTCGAGATCCTTGGGAGGAACGAATCATCCCAGGGGTTTGGTATGACTGAGTGAGCCAGTCCAAGCTCATTTTACTGTCAGACGGAAAATGGCAGAGGGGTTTCGCCGCTGCCCCACACTGGGGCAGCCAGTGGGGAATCCAATGACTTTGGGGCATTACTACAACGGGTGATTGAGTTTTACTTTTTTAACTGTATAAATCGCTTGGAAAGTATATCAAGCGGAAAGAAAATTGATGCTGACCCCATTCTAAAATTTGTGGTTCCCAATAGAGCCAACTGACTTGTGGGCCAATATGCCTTTGCAACTGTATGTCTAATCTCAACTGAAATTGCCATTTTGATTCCCCCTTGCACCATTGTCGCCTATGCCCCCAACCCTTTCTGGGCCAGAGTAGATAAAGGGCGCACGATCTGCTTCATTTGTTTCAACCTGGACAACTCAAAGTGTCGCTGCCCCACCATAGCCCAAGAAGCCCACACGCTCAACTCCCCCATGATGCTCCCATTGCCAATCCAAAACTTTTTTGAATAGGCACAATCCTCCCTCCCCCTCAACCCAAAGTGTTAGATGCAAATGCCACTAATATAGTCAATAAGAAACCTACATGTCAAACCCCCATTCCCACTCCAACCAAACAGGAGCTAGCATGGACCCCAGTAAATTAAATAAACTCACCCAGCCACCCAACCCAGCCCACTCATATGCAAATCAACCTTTTTTTCACCAGAATCCCTTTGATTATTTGAGGGAAGTTGATGATTTGGAAAATCACATCCCCAACTTGAATGAGGCCCCAGGCCTCAAAATGTACCTAAATGCAGAACATGCAGCTCAATTTCCAACTTGGCACTATGCTCTAAACTCTGATGCCAATGAATTCCAAAGTGACCACCAACTCACTAAAGAGGCTGTTGCCTCCCTAATAGTCACCCCCTCTTAAAGGCCATAGCAAAATCAGTCACATTCTTGATTAATGGGATACCCGTCCCTGTCCTTCCCCCCATTCAAAAAGTTCATAAAAAAGAAATCCTCCAATTCTACCAAGTTGGCAACAAAGCAATACAAAAAGTTGTAAAGGTCACAAAATTCGGCCCCAAGACTACATTCCAGCAACAACGTCACCACCTTCACTACCCTTCCAAAAGTTCGCTTTGAGGCTGAGAAAGCCCTCTCAAAATATATCACCACCCTCCTCATAGCAAAAATTGAGCTTCAAGACCCACTCTGCTATCTCAACCCCCATTTGAGGATGCACCCACGCCTGTGCTCTCAGCGCTTTGCTGTACACTGTCCAACACAGAGGATAATGAGCCTCCCAATCCCCACTTGAACCCCACCATTGATGTATAGCGGTTTACTGCATCTCCCCTGGTTTATTATTATAGTTTTTTTGTTTTTCAAATCAGTTTATGTGATACGTTCATCTCTTTCTGTTCATTCTAAATTTTAGTTTAGTATATGTTTGCTCCTCTGAGCTTAATATTGTATGTCCCCTGGTTGGTTTGCCTCATAAATAAAAATAAATTTAATAGTTAAATAATATTTTGTCCTACAACCTCAGGTTTTATACTAATTATTCCTAATAGAACTATCATATACCATTATACTCGTGGTGACCCCTAAACATAGTTTATATCTTATAGTAGAATGTGATATTTATAAATAAAAAATGTTGCCATAGTGGCTTACAATACCCTTTATATAATAGTTTAAACATCTCATTTTATATATAGATAGCTATTAGTATACACCATGCTACTAATTATGGCACTCAGACTTTTAGCCTATCAGATATTTGTAACCAATTTGTTTTTCTCATTAATCCTGAACAACTAATTTAATGCACAATTTTTCAGATGATTTTAAAAATCTATGGCCTTAATGACACTGAGTTCTCATTAATAATTAAACACTCAAAAACAAATCAGTATGAATCTTTACTTTCTCCTAGGCTTCATGTAAAGTTACTTTTTTATCTATAGTGAAGAAAGATGAGTTAATTAGGCGAAAGTGTGTTTTTAATGCATAATTCACTAATGAACATCTATTTAATAAATTTAGGTTTACAAATCAACAATTTCTAAAGGTATGGTGGATGTGGAGGAAGCAAATATTTATCTAACATCAATTTCATATTCTTGCGATTGTAAATGTTCTAATCAACACTGAAGTATGAGTTTTTATTACAAAACTCTTTATTTAATTTGTCTTTACATCCTTTATTAATTAGATTTTATACCGTAGGATTATATAGTAGCTTTTTTTGTGAATGTCACCATATTATTTTTCATTTTTTATCAAAAAATTACTACCACCAGACACAAACTCCCAATGTACTTTTGGTATCCCATAAAAAATAACAGTGTTTATAATTGTGGTACCATTGATGTATTGGATTTAGAAATTAATTAGTCTTGTCATAAAAATGTAAAGAGTATTAAGACCTTAGTCTCATAAGATGGAAGAATCTATAGAGAGAATAAGGATTATATGACTGTTTTCTGGTATAAACCATAGATAAAGGTTATTGTAGAAAGCGTAAAAATCTGTGTAAAAACTGTTTACTCTGTACCATTTATATATTTGCTTAGAGAGCCAAAATTTATAGCTCAAGTAGCATTTTTCAAGAAGATGTTAGACGCTGTCTTGCTTTGGCCTTTAAAAGTTTAAGTGAATTCTAGAAATCATAGCATACAAAAAATTGATTTTATTTATGCTTTATTTGACTTCAATCTCTTAATAGTCAAACTTAAAACTGGAGTATAGAGAAACTTATGATGTTTCTATATTAATTTTTTTGAAGGTTAATGAGTTTGACGCTTGCTGCCCCACATGAGGTGGTGGTACGCCGCGTTCTGGTGTTTTTCAGTCACTGCAAAGTGCTCCTGGGCTTGCTCTGCTAGCCTCATATCCACAAGTCACTTTGTCCCCCCTTGAAACCTAGTCCATCGCGTTGCGCGTTCCCAACGATGCTTTAAAGCCCCCTGGTGCTCCTCAAGAGTAATCTTAACTTTAGCCTACAGGTTGAAGATGAGAATCTTATCTCTTACGCAAGTGTAGCTATCATAAAGATGGCTTAGCCGGCGCTTAAACCCTAGTTTATAGATTTCCACCCTTTTCAAGGGTACCTTGACCTTACCTTTTTTTGAAACCCACGCTTTTTTTGCGGCAATGATGTCACTTGTTTATAAAACCACCATTACACAAATGCAATCAATTTCTGGTAGAAGCAATATGGTGTTTTAGTATGTTAGCTTTACTAACCCTCTTTTCCTGACCAGCTCCACCATGGGATACTGCATGGTTTGGTCACTTATAGTTCTGAACCAGTTCTTAGCTTCATCAGTATAGTGATGCCAAAGGTTCAAGTTTTGAAAAGCCTGAAGGTGCTTTGTTTGGAGATCCTGCTTCCCTAGGAATAGCTTTTTGTAGAAAAATAACTTCTAAGAGGCGATTGGTATACAATTTGCTTTACAAGGATTTGTAATAAAACCTGTCAGGGTTTTTTTTGCAATACACTTTGAAGCTATAAAAGTTCAATCAAAATAGAATTTATGCGTAAATTAGAGATAGGATATTATTTCTGAACAACTTTATTGGGCTAAATCTATTAGTATTTTTAGGGCAAGTAGGAGCCCTGTGGCATAGGGAAACTTTGCCCTCCTTAATCAGTATCATCTCTTTGCATCCATAGGAGGGTCAAGAAACAACCTTTTTCATTTATTTTCATCTGTATAGTTGCAGCCTCAATGTCCTCATACTTTATGGCTGATTTTATAGTATTTTAGAAAATTTTTGCCAAAAATCCTTCAGTGAGCTAGGTTTATTGGTTCCTGTTGCAAACTGGTGCTATTGCAATAATGACAGGGTAGCCCTACTGATGAGAAGGACTGATGATATAAAGTTTTCCAACCCACAATGCAAAAAATTGGCTGCAACTATTCTCCCAACAATTTTTGAGAAGCAAATATTCCAATTTGTAGCGCCAAAAAGGAGCTTTGCGTTGGACCAATTAATGCCAGCACAAGGTACAACGCCTTACAACCTTCAGAGCTATTGGACTGGGTATCTTAGTTGGCGTCTTCAACCCACTAGCCTCTCGCCTGGGTGGCCCACTAGCTCTGCACCTATCCTCACCCAAGGTGGTTCAACCAATCTCCTGATTACTCAGAACTTATATTCTCCTTATCTTTCAACTTAAAGCAAACTGGGGCACCGGCATTGCAATAATGGATCTCACTTGGTTTCCTGTTGGTGGCGTCAGTTGTGGGTGGTTGGCAAACCACAGATTCTAGATACTCAAATTTTTTAACCCAAAGATTGTGCCCTGCCAAGTTCTACACCATAAGCTGAAATATAAAGGTAAGATCAAGGTCAGTAGAGAGAGATGTTTATAAAAAATGCTGTCCATTATTGAGGCAATATGGGGATTCAGGAAGTGGCAAGTGGGAGTAGAATATTATGATCAAACGTTTGGGATTAATTTAGGGCTATTTGGATTGGCAGCATATTGAGTATTGTAGTTAGATGATTGTTGGCATGATTTGGCTCTCAACATCCTTTATATAATTCAATTTTTAGATAAATACACTATTTATTTTTTGACTTGATTCAACCATGTTTCTTGCCAATTTTTGTGCTATTACCTATTTAAAAGTTTGTAACCTTTTTTGAACTTAATAGTTACAGGTAAAAAAACTCAAGCTTCTAACCCAGCCTGGGGGTATATGCTATGATTACTATATTCAGGACTACACATTAGCTAAAGAAATAAGATCACAATTCACCCCTCCAGCCTTAGCTATGGGAAGCACCACTACACAAATTCTTGAAGTCTTCTTTTATTGTAATCTCCATCCAACTTCCTCCTCTATGATACCTAGAAATGTTAATGAGTAAAGATCTGTTACAGCCCACCAGCAGAGCCCCTGTAGTGAGCACAAGATGTTGTAAACTGTCACTTTTACAACGGCGACAGGGTAACCTACTGATGGGCAGGGCTGATGACATGAAGGTTTCCAATTTATGATGCAATGAAATGGCCTCAACTACGGTCTTAACAGTTCATAAGCAGTAAACACCCCAATTTGTAGCGCCAACCAAAAGTTTTGCATTGGATCAACCAGCGCTAGCACTAGGTAAGGCGCCTTACACCCTCCATATCTATTGAATTGGAAATCCCAGCTGGTGCCTAAAACCCATTAGCCTCTTGCCTGGGTGGCCTGCTAGCTTTTCATTCATCCTTCCCCAGGGTGTTTCATCCACTATCCTAATCACTCAGAGCTTATATTTTCCTTAGCATTTCAACTGGAAGCAAATTGAGGTACCAGCATTGAGATGGTAGATCTCGCAGGGTTTCCTGTTGGTGGCGGCAGTTGTGGTTGGTTGGCAGACCACAGCACTAAATATTCAGGGGTGCTGACCCCAAGGATCGCTCCCTACTGAGCTTGACACTATAAAAAGAAAGTGAAGTTAAGATCAAAGTCAGTAATAAGAAATATTAACTAAAATAAATTGCTGCCCTTAAATAAGGCCAGCTGGGGATTCAGGAAGTGGCGAGTGGGAGTAGAATATTAGGATCAAGCGTTTGGGAGTGATTTAGGGCGATTTAAATCAGCAAAATAGTATGAATTGTAGTTAGGTGATAGTTAGAATGATTTGACTATTAAAAACCCTTATTATAAACCAATTTATAGGTAGATATTCCAACTTAGCCCCTGGCTCAATTTGACCATGTTTGATGCCTATTTTTGTGCTCCTATATATTAAAACGCTTGGAACCCTCTGTGAAATCAATCCCTATAAGGTGAGTGAAGTTGAGCTTCTGACTCAGCTTGGGGTACGTGATATGATTGCCATAGCCAAGGCTACACCTTATCTAAGGCGATGAAATCACTACTAGTTTTTTTGAATGTTCCTAATGTTCCTAATTCTCCTTAATTCTTTTTTTCTAAATAGGGGCATCATTTATTCATTAGGAGGCGTGACAATAAACTAAACAAGAAACAACTCTGGAGGAAAAGTTTAGATTATTTTATCACCTAATATTAAATAGGGTGCTCTATTTATTCATCATAATGAGATGGAACAGTTTTCCTAAGATCATGTCATAGGGGGATATATGGTTAGATTTTTACTAAAAATCTTATTGAACTGCTACCATGAGCTGTTTCTAATTTCTACTAAGACTCTGCTTTTTTATAGCACGTAATATAGGCTTATCCAGGAGATGTCAAGTTTGTTAAATCACCCACCAGGGCGATATTGTTAAACAAGATGAGGAAATCCAATCTAAAAGGTAGAAAGGGCCAACATGAGGGTTGGAATTCTTGTTCTAATTTGAGGTGTTTAATATGATCCTTTTGTGGTGATTTCTTGTAACCTAACAATCTCGTCAACTAAAGCTATCATAGTTAATTAATCATATATTGGAGCTGAGGCTTCTAACAATTGTTTTACACTGAAAGATAATTCAAACTCTCTCCCATATTGCCTTACAAGAGAATATTTTTTGATTACTCAGTGATGAACTGTTTGGTATTCTATTGGTTTGGTGGGAAGATTGTGATTACATCGCATGGGTTCACTGAAGCCAACTATAATAGAATATGCATAAGAGTCTGCTAACTCATTCTACTGCTTCAAAATTCAAAGGACTTCACAGGACATTGAATTGTTAATTGGTAGAGCTCAGGGAGATATGCTTTTGCACTCATTGAGAGGTAAATTTAACCCCATTATTGGAAAGTAGGGCCCTAGATAAACCATATTGGATGAAATTGAAGCAAAGGAGAAATTAGACAGCCTTTGTGGTCAACGCAGGGCAGAGATAGCTTTGACCCAAATGTTAAAGTGCAATGTCATGAAGTATATAATGGTAGCCATGAAAAACAGTAAATAGAGTCCTCAAGACATCGATACAGGGCATGCTAAATGGTACCAATGGAGCTATTAAATGATATTGGTAACAATGACTTAGGTGGTCATGAGTCCTACAGGGTAAACATGCTTCCTGAATCTTATGGATGATTATATACATATGTTCCCAATAGCAGCTTACTTTCAGCCACTTATACGTTTTAATGACAGCCCTATGGCCAACGCTGAAGTGTTCTTTATTTAGAATTTAGTTTAATAAGAGGTTGCACATAAGGTAATATTTCTATCAACTAGCTTATAAAGCATAAATTACTTAATATGGGTCTCCTTCGTCATGGATCGCAACTCAGCTCCTTTCTCTGGTGTTCCAGTGCTTATTGTAACTAACTTACTAGAACATATAAGCGGTCTTTGTAAGGAGCCAACATGATTACATGTATTTAAGTGATATTTTATCTGCATTCAGTTGTATGATTCCAGCGTAATAAACTAATCTAATGTCATAAAGTTAGAAACGGAACACCCATCTTTCCAGTCTCCCATCATGGGCTTTTATTTGCTGAAACCACTTGAGGGGGTCATTATCTGTGACGATGATGAAATGAGTTATATATAGATAGGGTCATTGTCATTAATAGCAAGGAGTATAGCCAAACACTCTCGCTTGGTAATTCTGCAATTTGTCATTAAAGAGGTTTTTATTATAATATGCTACTGAATGGTATACTTGCTGATCCTCTTATTTGAGCTAGTATAAAAACCACACCTACATTGCTAGCATTGGTAAATACAAATAAGGGCCATTAGAATATGGTTAATAAGATAGGTCACATATTTAGGAAAACCTAAAGAGGTTGAAGGCTAGATCTTACTTGTGGTTCCACTCAAAAGGAGCTCCTTTTTTTAAGGAAATAAACTAAAGGTTCAGAGAGGTCAGAGAAAACGTGAGTAGATCTTCCGTATAGCCCACCACATTACAAGAATACTCGAATATCCCTTAGACTATGCAGATGAGATTTTCTTGAATGAATCAAATTTTAAGGGATAGGTTGGATTCCACTTTCATTGACTTTATATCTAAGAAACTCCTTTAATGAAACATATTAATGAATATTTAAAATGTTATGATTAGAAATATGTACTTACCAGTAAGATCCTAGTGAAAATTCTTTAAGTGCTTTATGAGGATTTAGATATACATTGAAATAACAGTGAGGAAGTGTAGAAAACAATATAGCTTCAGATCAACTATCAGTCCATCCAACGTTTGTTGGCAGTTGGCGGGGCATTACAAATCCTCTGTGACATTTAGTTTAGTTTAGTATATCTCCTATTGGCAATTAAGGCACATTTATTTCAGTCGTTAGGTGCTAACTTAATCTTCTAATGTCCGCTGTCAAGATCCATCACCAAGAAAAACTGGCCTCTTCAAAGAAGACACAACAAATCATTAATTTTGGCAGAGGGAAGCATTTTTTTAGTTACTGAGGCAAGCTTTTTTTGTCCATGATAGCTTGATGACCTCCAACTTTTTTCAAACAAGTAGGAAGAGTGAGTCTCAAGAGCTTCAGGAAGGTATCAACTGTCCTGCTCAAGTTATTACTTAAGTTCAGTAGTTACTTGATCCTTGTCAGACATTTACCTTTGCAGACTATTGATAAGAATGCTGTAGGTTGAGTTATGCCAAAAAAGGGAAATCTCAGCCATTTACAATATTCTGATGTCATAAAGAATTCATTTATTAAAAATAAAAATGAGAAAGTCAAAGAAATCGGCCAAAAGTTCCTGGCTGATTTTCAGTGAAACCCCATTAATTGGGAAAACACCAGTTTGAAACCTGTATGAGCACTAGTAAAATTGGCTGCTCAGGTTACTCCTACATCACCGTGGACTTTTGGATTACCTTCAGCAGGCACTCCTCAGACCCCAACGAAGTCCTTCAATGCACCTGCGCGGGGACCCCCCTTTTATAGGCTTGGCGGGGTCCCCAAGGTGCAATAAATTTCTCAGGTGGTATTTGGCATAAATTTATAAAAATGTTACCTCATGGGTATGTTTGAGCCAATTAAAATTCCTCTTCCTTCGTTCCACTGCCCTGATGCAAGTTCCCAAGTTATGATATGCTATTCCTGCATATTTCTAATTAAGACTCATTCAGGCTATTCCAAACATATTCCCAAATTCCCCCTCGACCTTCAAAATACTTTAAATTCTAGATAATTTGAGGTCGAGGAGCATCATTTTTCCTTTATTGTGCTCATAATAAAAATCACAAAAATAAAAATTTTAGTAGCGCTTATTTATTTATTTAAATTTATATAAAATCTTTGTGGAATCCAGCAGGCGTTTAGCATCAAGCAAGCACAAATTGGCTGGATTCCCACAAGCCTTTTCTACATATATCTTTCCAATAAGGCTGTGCTTATTTTGGGGAGGGATCTCCAATTTCCAAGTTGCGTGATATTCCTTTTTTCTTATCAAAATCATATGTGAAGGTCAATGTCAAGTGAGCCACTGTAGCAACCAGACGTAAAGAGTGATCTAGAAAGTTGCGCTACTAGAAAAGTGGGATTAGTCCCTAAAATATGGAAATCTGGTATTTTGGATATCAATCTTAAATAAAATTGTCATATAGTAAAAACTGTACACAAAGACCAAGCTGATTACTCTTTGAGGGAACTCACGGAATGTATTAAACCAGGGATTATGGAAGCACTTAGATATGCATGTAATATAAAATCAATAAAGTGATACTATAAGAACAAGATCAATAGGTGAGTTGATTTATTGGATGATATATAAACTGGTCAACAGGTATAAAGCCTGATTTAAATTTAAAGTTAACAATGAGGATGAGGCCCAATTCATCTTTTGATGCCAAATTTTGTGGTGAAGAGGCCCAATCAACGTTTGTTACTTTTTTAAATCTAATTAACTAATAATATTGCCATTATGGGTTATGTAGTATTTGATTTATAGTTAGACTTGATGTTACAGTTTGTATAAAATTCTCTTACTTTATCAATCACATATAATTATATAATTGAGATATCTTATAGGTATCAACATAATAAATAATCCTCATTAGAATTATATGAAGTTATCTTTTCTAAAGTATTTTGTTGAATGGAAATGATAAATTTGAACCTTTGGACCCAACTTTGGCGAGCCTGGACTTAAACTATGCATAATCAAAGGTATGAGTAAGAACAGGGATGTGGGCTTAATTTGTTAACTTATTTTTGCATTAAATCCTTTTTTAGTTCATCATATCCCTTCATATATTTCATCAAATATGACATTACTCTCTGGTCTTTTAGGCGTCATCCCCCTATAGGGGAATTGACAAGATAAATTTTTATGTGCAGGGGAAACTTTATTGCAGCTACAGTAGTAGCTTGTTTAGGGCCAGTTTCTTGATAAATACGCTTGTGGATTTTTTCAATCGATTCTTGAGCTCTAAAACTATTACAAACAGAAACCCAGGTATTCTCTTCATCATCAAAGTCTTTTCATGAAACCAAGTAATTTAATTTCCATCTTTCTCAATGTAATACCACAACACGCTCCACTTACTACTCAGGTGTCCCTTCTACAAAGTTTGATTCTGGGGTTTCAGGTGGGGGACCATCATACAGGATCAACTTGCTTTCATTTAAAATGGCGAAGACGTAAATTTAGAGGGAGATCTAAATGGTATACGGCGTGACCCACCTTTCAGACGTTTTTTGTATGGACCTATCCTCTTAGTCCTAGCATCATGCATGACTGCTTAGTTGAGATGGTCTTAACATATATCAACACAAGATCCCATGCTTATATTCTGGACCCACTCAACTTTTACCATCAATATTTCCTTATAAGTCAACATGGCGGCGTCTAAAATTGATAACAGTTGTGGTTCTTTTATAGATTCTATAAAAAAGTCCACCACAGCTTCCACCTTAATACATACAACTGAGTTCCATATTAGATGAAGTGTTGTGCCAATGGTTGGCGAAAAAAAGAATTACCAATGAAAATATTCTTGGCAATAAAATAATCAAATTGAGCCAATGAGAGCTGTGAATCCAAATAAGAATAGTGTGCAGCTTTATACCAATCAAGTATTGGTCCAGGCATTGGTTTACTTCTTCAGTATGCTCATCCAATTACTAGTAGAAGGAAGTTGATTGACAAGGATCAATTTAGAATTATACAAAGCTTCTCCCTATACAAAGTAGTAAACTGGGGCCCACAGTGACTATTTATCTCATGAGGAAATTAATAGGTGGAGAAGATTTGGGAGATGAAGAGCTTTGCCATCTGTGAAGCCGTTACTGTAGTGTAGTAGGGGATGTTGCGTGAAAATTTGGGGAAACGATCCAAGACACCAGAAGGCATCATACTCATCTAATAGGGGAATTATAAAAATAAAATTGACAGAGAGGGCAGTCCAGTGACCTTTATTCTTTTTGAAGTGTAACAACGAAAAGTCATGGGTTGACAACTGGCTTGTTTAATTGCACAACAATTACTCTTTTGTGTACTAGCTACATATGTTAAAAACAATTCATTTATAGTAGTGGCGGATAAACACAAAGGTTTCTTTTTCCCAGGGCCCCATGGTACTCCCAATTATGATGTTACTTGATTAACTACAGCAGAAAAGGTACAGAGAGAACCCATTAGCATCCCTAGAAAGATACCATTTACCTTGGGCCTTTTTGATACCATCCCCAAGCACGCACCATTATTACCCAACATGCCACGTCCCCATGTGCACAACGGGCAGCTGATGTCTATGTCCCAATTAGACTTCATTCTTTTACCACTGATTTTTCTCCCCAGATCTCATGTTTCACTACGCTGAAAATAGATTTCTCAGGCCACAGGATGCTCTCAGTGTCATTTACTATGTTGAGCCCAGCGCAGCAGATGCCTAAGTGGAGTAAACTTTTCCCGCTGACCTCACGTCACCCAAATTTTCCAAGTTAGATGGACAACCTCACTTTGACACAGGAGTTCACGACTCCTTTCTGTGCTGATCCCCTGTCAACCTGGTCAACCTTTAAAACAGCCCAATTTTCCAAGCGTGCCACATCTTTTGTGGCACTCTCAGGCTGCCTAGGCAGTCATTAAACGCGCCCTATCAGAAATGAACAACCTGGAGAATAATTTCCCTAGGGCAAAGTACAGCCCTGCTTAGGGGTCGTAAATGGGACAAAGTATCTGCCCATCTTAACGCTCTGATCAGACAACACAAGCATTGCGTTTGTGTCCATTATAAGCCAAAGAATATCACCGCAGGTGAAAAGTGCTCTGCCTACTTTTTCTGACGATTTTTCCCCGTGCCAAAACTTGACCTGCACGCAGGTGAGGTGCTCATAAATTTCATTGTGGAAAAAGCTAGCTGAAGTGTCCACTGAAGTTTGAAACTATTACTCTGAGTTGACAGGGATGGCCCAGTCGATCCTACTAAAATTGATGATTTTCTCACCAGTGCACATATATGCACCATTTCCCAATATCAAGAGCTCATGAATTTAATAACCTAAAACAAACTCTGGTATGCCATTTGCAGCACACCACACAGGAAGAGCCCAGGTCTGGCGGGATTCCTTATGAAATCTACAAAACATATTCTAATTATTTATCTCACTAATGCTAGCCTAAATGAACAGGTGTCTCCTAAAGACACGCCTTCTTTCTTGGGGGCCAAGAGGCCTACATGGTTACGTTGTTTAATAAGGAGTATAATCTAGACTTGGCAAACTGGCGCCCTATTTTCCTCACTAACGCCGATACTAAGCTATTAACTAATATAATGGCTAACCGTCTAGTGGAAGCTGCCTCTGAGAGATAATCTCCCCCGTGCACTTTGACTTTATCCCAAGAGTTCAATCTGGGACATTTTACACACCGTGGCCAAAGTCTGCCATACTCCAGCTAAGGGGGCTTGTGTTCTTAGACCAACAAAAAACTTATGATTGGGTCAACTGGGACTACCTTAGGCCTGCCTTCACCAGTTCCACCTCCACCCATGGTTCATCAGTTGAGCAATGTTGCTCACCAAATTAGCCACAATGGCAAATCGGGGCCCAGGTTTCCTCACTGATTTAGTTCTCCTTTAAAGGGGTCTCCGTCAAGGGGACTCTTTGAGCCCTCTTTTATACACCTTCAGCCTTAACTCACTTCTCCAAAGTGTTAATGCACGCTTTTCTGTTTATCAGGTGAATGGCCAAGCACTAGTTAGAATACTTGCTTTTACTGACAATTGTGTGATTGGGGTGTCTAGCAACCATGATGCATGCGCATTGGAGTCCACTCTCCAGGGTACTCCAGGGTCATTAACGCTGCCCTCAACTCATCTAAACCATAATCATTCTCCTTGGTAGATACTGTGCCCTCTGGTCTCTGGCATCCGTTAATCAGATTGATCCAGCTGCTTGGTCTCTTCACAGCCTAGCCAGGCGGTCACCCTAATTCACCCTTCTCATGCTCCCTTTTATTCCAGACCCACTGCTGGTCCAGTGCGCCACCTGGAAGTGTGTCTGGAGGCGGGTGGTTATGACACTTTGGTAATGGAGCACCACATCTTAGACAACGTTACAAAGCATATTGCATCCCTACAACCTCACCAGACCAGCCTGACAGTAATAGTAGTGCTTTCCAACGCTATGTTATTGTCAAAAGTATGGTTTGCTGCCCATGCCATCGCCTTTTCCTTCACCTTATTTGCTTCTCTTTACGCTCTGCTACAAGGGTGGCTTTGGATAGGTCGCCCTCCCCTGTGATACTGGAGGTCATTTTTGGCCCACGCCAAAGTGGTGGTATGGGCCTGCTCAGCTATGTGGACTATTCCACCAGGATTTTTGGCACATGGATTGCTTCAGTGAGCAACCCCACACTCCCAGCCCAGCACTGGTCATGAAAAGTACACACTAACTTTGTCCACGCCCTCAGCCTCTGCAACCCCGCCCACCATAACTCTCTACTTACCTATATGGCTTCTCACCCCTCTTTATCAGGCCCTCACAGGCCCCTACCCACTTTAAATGAATCCTCCTTACCATGCGGAGTGCAGGATGGAGGATCAGCATCATTGGCCACAATTCTCAGAGGGTCTCCCTTTTCCTCGTCTCAAACATGAAGTCCTTAGGCAAGCTGTTCAAAACAATTTGGTACCCCGTTGTCCCCCAAACGTTGCCTGTGTGGACTATCCTGACATCTTGGACATCCATACTCCTTGGAAACCCAAAAGGACATCTGAAGGTACACCCATCACCCTCTTTTACAGCCACACATTCGCTCCCATATGTGGCGCTGCCTGAAGTTGGGATACCGCACCGTGGAGCTATCCAATGCTTCTCATCCTTTGTGTGTTGTGTGTGGCTAAAATGGGACTTTGGCACTACTTGGAAGATTGTCCGCCCTCACAAGCAATCTTACGGGAGGTTCTGCATCACTTAACAAGGAGATACACAGGCTTTCACCCTGTCTAAGGACCTCTTTGCCTTTTCCTTGACTTTTCCCATCCATCTTTCCCTCAGCGCCTTAGTTGTGGCAATCACTATGTGGACAATACACAAAGTTGTCCTTGACGCCATTTTGAGCTCTACTCCCACCCTCTTGGAAGATGTGCGTCGCTTCCATTCGCATCTTACAGACCACTTCCAAGCCTAGTTGTTTGGCCATTTCCTTCCCGCCAATAACAGCTGGTCTCATCCTAATTCCCTTTATGTTTCCCCACTTCAGACCCTTTCCTTCACACATGCTCAGTAGTGGCTCAAGCCTCTTCTCATGGTCCCCCTCTTCCTTCCTTTGACGCTCCCACTGGCAACAGGAGGTAGCTTATGCTCCGCTGGGGTGCCTCTTGTGTATTTGGGCTTCAGTTGTAGTTATATTCAGAAGTGTCCATCCCATGGTCAACCTTCACCAAATAAAATATAAAAATTTACTTGATTAGAATAAGCGTGATCATGTTTAGAAGATTTGATGAGACGTAATCTCAAGCCTGTCATGGCTACAAGACATAATTTAGGGGACAGATTGTAAGTAAAAGGCTGGACGTTAGGAGGCCAAAAAGGTCAAACTGCAAGGCATCTCTGTCTTGAAACATACCCTGGATCATCGCTGGGTACAGGTGAGATATGCCCAGGATGGTCCAGGGGATGTGCGTGATTCTTGGCCTAACATTACAGTCCAGACAAAAATGCACCAGCTAAGTTCTTAACTAAGACAGTTCGTTAAAGTTACTTGAGTGACAGGGATTCAAAACCCGTTCCGTTTATAATAGTGGTAATATGGTAAGAGTCAATTTGAAATCAATATTTTAAGTTTGGACAATCATGAGTTACATGACCCTTGATGATGGTATCGTGCTCCTATTGGGTTTTTTAGGCTTAGCACCAATTCCACTATGCAAAAAGTCTCCCCACAGTGTTTAATTATATTATTGAAAGACCAACTTTCCTCATTGATCTTCTGGTTTAATAAGACTACGTTTATTTTAGTATTTTTACGTGCACATGTTGAGCTTATTTTGACAACCTCTACCAGGTCTGATTTAGTCAAATGTGTGCCCTCCTTGCTTGAGGCTTTCTGTGCACCATCCTTCTGGGTGGTGCTTTTTTGACCCTTTATTCAGCGGTGGGTTCTGTACCAACAGGGTGGGCCCTCGCCCCCACCTCTACTGAAACTGAAGCGTTACAGACAAACTCCTGACAAAGCCCTCTTTTCAGAAGTTGGCGAAGGAATATTCAGGGTAATAGTTTCAGAGACAGATGAAGTTGGATAGCTCCTGATATCATACCTTTAGGTTAGTAGTATAAATTAAGATATTCAGCTAGGTACTGATCAATGAAGTTCTAAAAAGGCACCTGTGTCCACCAGAATCAAAGTTCTGTTTTACTTTAAGGGAAAAAAGTAGCAGAAAGAAATACAGATTAAGCTTTCTATAGAATTTACCTGATGAGAAAATATAAAATTGAGGTGATTGGGTTTGCTGCGAACTGTGTGCTTGCATTGATGTGACAAGATCCTCTCATCAATCTCAACTATCCCTAAATCTTCCAAGAATAAGTTATTTACTTGTGTGCCTGAACTTATTACATTTGATGAGCATAAACTAGTTCAGTACATCAAGATGATGAATACTGCTAGCCTTATTGTTGCAGAAAACCCGCACCTATACTCCCTTATGCCTCATGCTGCTGATACTCAAGCCCCAATTTGTGACCACAGTCTGCCATTAAAAACGGATGCTTGACAGAATATTTACTCTAAGCCTCTTACTCATATTTTAAAGCTCCATAGGCCAATAGCTGAGGTGTCACATTGTTAATTTTATTCTAAAGATAACTTTTTTTGGCCTACCACAAATAAAGTGCTGAATGCCCCCATTTTTAGTTTGGCTCCACTAGTACTAAAACACATTAAACTTTAGCAAAAAAGTAAGTGCTAAAGACCCACTTTTAAGTTCATCCACAATTATATATATTTTTTCCTGTATTTTACTAGTTCAAAAAGGAGTGGAATACAATAAAATTATTTCCGCAGAGGAAAGACAACCTAGTTCATTTTTACTATAGTAAATTTTACCATTAAAAAACTTTTTTTAGTCACCTGAGTATGGAAAATCAAAGTTTGGGTAAACAATATTTTTCAGAAATGAACTTGAAAACTGAAAGTAATTGACATTATATTTTATTTTTAAATAACACTAGATAAAATTTTTTAAAAAATAAGTGAGATGGTTAACGGTTTTGAGATAGGATTTCCTGACACAATTGGACCTTGGTTCTCAGATTTTGGAAGCATAGTGGCAAGTCCATCATCCATGTTAAAGCAGATATAAAATTACTCGAGCATCAAGGGAATTACTCTGACTACTAAAAATTCTTCACTAGGTGATAGTCCCATTTAGCTAGACAAGAGACGTCATAATTACTTTTTATGAAGTCAATTAACATGATTTCTTCTGGTAATCATAACCAGAATCACATGAGACATTTACTGGGGTTAGGTTCATTCAGAGTGAATGAGGTCAAGTTTTCTGTGAGCAAGCAGCTATAATAAACCAAAGCAGAACCAATGTATGCTCAGGATGAGTCTATAAGTCTGGCGGAGCAACCCCTGTGGCTAAATCAGGAGTATATTTTCATTTCAGACTGTCAGGATTTTAACCAGATGAATCCTTCCAATAGTATCCAAATTAGAGGTTTTATTTAGTCAGGCATAATTGCAGGCTAATTGCCTAGTTTGAAACTATTTAATGTTATAATTTATATAGAGTTTAGGTTCAGCGGAAGCTGCATTCGCTGCCAAAATGCCATCTGAAGATTGTTGTGGGAGTTTCAGTTTAAAGTTGATGATTTCATTATAAATCATCTGAAATGGTTCCACTGACTAATTTGGAGCACCAGCAACTCATGCTGAGGATTCTCAAAGTCCTATTTATTTATAAATTTTAAATACATTAACCAGCGCCTTATGCTGAGGATGGATTGACCTAATTTATTATTTGGTGATCAGTGAGCGGATCTGGAGGGAATTGCTATGAGGTATGAATGAATGAAGAGACAATCTGATTGAGTTGTGGCATTAAGAGGCCAATGGGTTTTCCAGTAGTTGATTGGCCAAAGAGTACTTGGGCTCAGTAGCCCTGAAATTAGTATAAATAGTCATTCATTCCCTCCTAAAATCATCTCCCTTGCACCAATCTTCCTTTTTTGATAGTGGTTTAGAGCAGCTAGAGTAGGATAAATAGGACTGGGGATCCCTGATAGGCGTGGGTGATTACGCCTGGAGTGGAAGGCGCTGCCAGCTCCCATGTCTCCTCCTTATGAAGAACCAGTGGGAAGCTGGCCAGCTGGCTACCAGCGGATATGCTGACAGGCCGCCAACCCTAGCAGGGTGCAGCGTGGGAGTTGCCATAGCCACCCAGGAAGGGGTATGGACTCGCTGAGGCATGCCCAGATGGGTTGGTGAAGGGTTGTGAGGATGGGGCAGCGCGGAAGTGCCTGAGCCACCCAGGAAGGAGGCAGGACTTGCCGGGGTACATTCCAAGGACACCTGGGGCTAAAGGCGAAGACGTTGGTGGATAGTTGGTGGGTTGGACGCAGGACTTGTAGGGGTTGGTACGCCAATGAAGTCAAAACAGCAATGGGCCATCAGTATTCATACTAGTTGGCCTGGCACACTAGCAGAGCCCATAGTCGATTTTGTGACACAGACCAATAAGGGGAAAAAGCTGGCAGTTGTCGCCCTCATCACCATATGTAATTTAGCCCATGTAGTAGAATAGAGGTGGGTGACAGTGTACCCCTTGTAGGTCACGTCATTTTCCCCTATGTTAATCACTCATGAGTTATTACAATGAAGATCAGGGTGTGTGGGGAAGTGTCAGCAGCTAGAGGTCTCTTCCAGCAGATTTTTGGTAGTAATTCTTACTCTCAATGAGTTATTGTCAGACACTTGCCCTCACGGCTCCAAGAGAAGGATGTTGTGGGTCAAAATGGGCCAACGCAGGTAAACGTCAGACATTTATGAGTTTCCAATGATAAGAGTGATTTTGATGATACTAATGATTTTATCAGCTAAAAGACCCTGGCCAATTGTTGGCGGAACCCTGCAATTTGTGTAACACTACTATGAGTTCTAAATGGGCAATTAGCATGAAGTTAGGCAATTGAATTGCACCAACCACATGAGGGAACTTGAGGAGTCCATTGCTGGTTTCTCCTCCTGCCACGTCAATTCCCTATAAACACCTAAGTGGGGACCACCTCCTTTTATAGTCATGGCAGAGGTCCTTCAAGTTTATAATATTGGCTAATGGGTTTTGGCTGAAATTCATCAAATTGTTACATCATGGGTACATTTTGCCAAATAATATCTCCCCATCATCTCTTTCCGCATGGCATAACTTTCTGAGAAAACTACATGAATTAATAAAAACAAATCAAATTCGCCCATTGTAGTTTTGCTCTGATGTCCTCAGATTCTCCGCTGGCTGCTCCAGCGTGGGGCAGCAGCGAAACTCCCCCACCGTTTTCTGTCTGGCAGGAAAACGCGCTAGGACTGGTTCACCCAGTCATTCCAAACCTTTGGGATGATTCGTTCCACCCAAGGACCTCAACGCCCATCTTGCTTGTACCCAAGTGGTACCTCACTGCTCCCTAGTGCTCCCCCGGAGCAACATGCTCTACGGCCTAAGGGTCAAATATGGGAAACTATTCCCATACCACGACCAAGCCATTATTCAAATGGCACAGGAGGTGATGACACTCGCCTGATTTATAAATTTCTGCCCCTACAAGGGGTATTTTGACCTTGATTTCACCTGTGAAGATGACGCTGCCACTGCAGCAACTGTGCCCCTGGTATTCCAGGGCACCCCTCTCCCCACAACTTGGGCTTGGCTCCCAACGGACAGCACCTTAGTGTTCAGTTGCAAAGTTTGCCCACCCACCTCCCCTGAAGTGCTCCACCAGGAGCTGATGGACGGTTTGGCAGCCTATAGCTCCAACCCCATCTTACAATTTGTGGTCTCAAATGAGGCCACACGACTTTCTGGGCCTCAGGCATATACCAAGATCAGCCTTGATTTTAATAAAATCGCGGTGTCAATTCCACCATGCACCGTTATTCCCTCAGTGCCCAACCATCCGTTTTGGGCCTGCGTTGAGGGTGGGCAGATGATCTGTCCATCATATTTCGAGTTGGACCACTCAAAATGCAAGTGCCCCTCCTTAACCACTTCTGAAGGAAAAGATGACTCATCCGCTGACCTCCAATCCGCTGCCCACTCTGTACAAATTCCAGTATGAGGCACAATCCTACCTCCCCCACCCCCAAAACTGGAAGCTGCAGCTGCACCTTAAGCCACCAATCAGCCTCCTCCTCAACCTAATGCCACAAATAATTCCTCCAATCAAGCATCAGATTGGATCCCAGTTTGATCCCATGCTTTCTCAAATGAATCAACCAAACCTTAACTGTACTCTGATTCCCCAATCCAATTCAATTAAAACCCATGGGAATTATTGGCTGATTTTGATGAATCAGGTAAGTTCATTGAAGAATCATCTCTGCAAATTGAGTGGTTTGTTAATGCAGAATGGGACGCCAGATATCCCCTGTTAACTTTTCAGCGGATATGGTTTTTTCCGCCAAATGAATCATGCAGGGTTTTCCCAATGAGCAACGGCCAAACAATATGGAGATCGTTGACCTCAATTAAACGTATTAATTTGATATATATAAAATTAGGAGGCAATCGCCCCAACTACACTACTTTTATTTAATATAAAATATATAGCAGATAATCCCTGCTCGCGCTCACTCTTTTTCTTCTACTTCAAAAAACCTCCTTCTCCTTATTTGTCTCATCCTGCTTATATTGTAATAATTTTGGATGATATTATTTACACGGCTTAGTAACTCAATTCGCCATATCTCATTGGTTTCATCAAATCTTCATTCATTAACCTCACGACGCCCAATTTGAGGCAATTTATCAACAATCTGATATCGCCTCATTTCAAAGCGCTTATATTACCATTACTGGTTCAATATCAGCAGATTCTATTCATTTCGCTGGATGACCATAGACTTATCATCCAGTCATATTAAATTCATAACATTACCCCCTCCTTGACTGGATGATAATGATTCTGTTGTTTGTATGTCCAGAGGAATTTTGCGTGTACTTGGTTGATTATCTGACCACTCACAGGTGCCTTAATGGTATATGCATCACCCCAGTCTTCTTGATGATATTAAATGGTCCACAACATATGCTGGCGAGCTTGTTCCTTCTTTAAAACCCATGTTGGTCATGAAACAGGACCAATTCTCCTACCCCAAACTGCATAAGTCCGCTGCATCTACATTGATCAGCCACATGATCCTTAATCTTCTTGGCAAGACTAGTGGAATATGCCTCGGTTTGGAGTTTAATCAACATATTTTGTTAAGGTAGACAGATAACAGTGAGGTTTGACTCCGCCGGTATCCTCCACACAGGAGTAAAGCAATGCAGGCAGCACTGAATGTTGTCCATAGAGAGATTGGAATGGACTCTTACCAGTTGCTGAGTGGTAGCTGATATTGTACACAAAGACAGCGGTGGATAAAAGGGTGCTCCAGTCTGACAGCCACTCATTTACAAGCTTGCGTAGAATATTTACCAAGGTCCCATTAACCCATTCCACCATTCCGTTAGATTCAGGGTGGTAGGGGTAGTTAAAACCCCACAGATTGCCATGAGCTCATTTAACTTGGCCAATATATGTGATTTGAAATTAGTTCCATTTTCCATTAGGATAAATTGTGGACAACCATGGCACTGTATAATGCACTCCAGGGTGAACTTGGTGGTAGTGACAGCTCCCAAATCCTTGATAGCCCTTGCTTCTACCCATCTGGTCAGATGGTCAATGGCAACTATTATATATTTAGAGCAGTTTGCACCAGTCGGCAGAGGCCCCACCACATCTAAAAAACTGTATGACATGCAAATGGAGGCTTAATCAACTGGTAGGTGCTTTTCCGGTGGAATGGTTTATCCACTTAGCACTGATGGCAACAACTAACCGTCTCAAGCATATCATAGTGCATACTCTCCCAATAGTAGCGGGGCCATAAGAACTCCAATGTCTTTTTTAACCCTCCATGACCTACCGCTCTATGGGCATCCATAATGATTGTGGGCCTAGCAGAGGGTTTTGGGAAACTTAGCATTAATGCCCCAATCCGCTTATATAATTCCCCATCACGCAAGAAGGTATCCTACCTAAGCCCATCTAACACTTTGATCACAGGCAGTGGCTCATCATGATTTTTGCCCACAATCATTTTTTTGTACATTATATCTGCCACATCTGCTGTAATGGTGACCATGGTTATTGAGAAAGACAGTCCACATTCTGATGCTTTGCCCCTGGCTAATGCATGATCTCAAAGTCATAAGCTTGGAGCTTCAACGCCCATCGCGCTAGTTGCCCTTCAGGTTCCCGCAGATTCTGTAGCCAGCGCAAGGAGGCATGATCTGTTACCACTTTAAATTTCACCCCATGGAGGTAAACCCAGAATTGTTTGTATGAATAAATCACCGCTAAGCACTCTCACTCAGTCACGGTGTAATTCCGTTCAGGGCCAGTTAAACTGTGGCTGCAATATGCAATTGGGTGCTCCTCACCATCATCGTCTTTTTGTGATAACACAGCCCCTACAGCAGAAAGTGAAACATCTGTTTGCACATTAAACTCTTTTTCAAAATTGGGGTATTGCAAAACAGGCGCGCTAGCCAATGCTGTTCATAATACATCAAAAGCAGTTTGACATTGATCCATCCAGGTGAATGCAGCGTTTTTCTATAAAGAGCTCAAAGAGTGAAGCCCTGATACTGCTTGTCACAATTTTGATATGACTGGATGATAGTCTCGGGACAGCTGGGCAGAAACCGCCAAACACAGTATCAGTTATTAATATTTGATTGCCTTGAGCCGAGGTGAGATTGAGATATAATGAGTCTTTTTGGATATAATGAGTTTATTGGATCGCCTCTATATGAGGCAACAAGGCAATAAGGTGATGTTGATGTTTGACAAATATGAAGTAAATCGCCTACGAATAGGGTGACAGTGGATTAAAATAACAAGTCAATTTGAGAAAAATTGGTGGAATAGAATAACCCAAGCAATGAGAAATAGTATCGCCTGCAGCTGATGTATATAAGCGAGATGGGCAATTGTGATAGGTAGGTTTTTAGGGCAGACGAGATGGGACAGCGAGGATGCTGTATTTATAAAATAAGTAAAAGAACTGTTGGGGTGATTGCTCCTATTTTTAATATATCTCTAAGTCTGTCTGAAAGACTGAAGATCTCCACATTGTCCATCTGTTGCTCAGAGGGCTCAACCTGTGCGAGTAGCTCAACGGATCCTTGCAATACCATTCAAATTTACAACAGTGGTTCTCACTACAGGGGGCCCATTGATCAATCACCCAACATTCCAGAACTCCAGTCGCCAATTATGCCTTACCCAAGTCATGTCATTGGGTAGTCATCCCAAAACTCCATATCCACTTCATATGAGGAAATCAAAGTTACCTTATACGTGGTACTCAAAGACCAAGCCAAACTCCTTCAAGAATGTAACGCGGTCATGCATCAACTTGATAGTACATTTAGTCAAATAAGAATCTTGGGACAACAAAAAAAGAACTTACTGAATGACTAAATGATACCACACAGCGGTTGCAATATGCAGAACAGAGATTCTCTACTCCTTCTCAGTCGTTGCACGGGGAGGATGATGACTACCAAGAAGAAGCATCCCATGTAGGAGAAAACAGCGCTGGTAATAGCTACAACCATCATGATAATAGCACCAGATATTCATATGAATTGGAACACCACTTACCTCCAGTAATGGCTGTACCACCTACAACCAACAGTCACACTACCCCCAAAGCAACGAATATCCCCACTCTCGCTAATCCTGCTCCTCATCATGAGTCTGCTTTCAGGTCTCATTCCATTCCTTAGTGTGGGCCTAACAACTGTGAACGAAGAGAGGAAATTAATATTAAAAAGATACCCCCATTTGACCGCAATGGGAACATCCCTGGGCTCTTTAGATAATTTGAGTTCGCTGCAGAAGGAGCCTCTGATAAAATGAAAGGCTAAGCTGCTAAAATCTGCCCTGGATGTAGGAAGCGCCGATCAGGTCACCTGTTACCTCCCCAATAGCTCCATCTCCTATAAGGACGTAAAGGACACCATGTTCCACTTGTTTGGGGGAAACTCAAAAATTTCGCTACGGAAAGTGGAATACTTAACAATTGGGTTCCATCAAAGAAGACTCTCATTGAGTTTGCTGATCGTTTCAACACAGAAGCCCATGTACTGATTGGAGCTGGTTACTTAGCAGAAGCCGACGTGTGCATTACCATGTTCGCCACAGTGAAGCCATATTGCAAACTTGCTAATGTTATTTTGCCACTTCTGGATGATGATGTACCTCTACTTAAAATTGTATAGTTTCTACTATGGGTATCCCCTAACTTTTCGCTGTTAAATTTGGATTATAAGACTACTGCTGCCCTAGCACCCTCTTATTCCTGAGAATACTATTGGCCGCCTCCAGCTTCATTTAGTAATCCTTGGCCTTACTATAACTCTGCTCCTTGTCCTCAGCTGATTTATAATCAACAGTACGATCAGCATCAATGGGCTGGCCATGACAACTGCCAGCAACCCAGTTATCGACCTGGACCCAATTATGCTGACTGTCAACAATTGGTTTACTGACCAAGAACTGGGTATACCAAATGACCCCAACCCTTCCAATCTGGACCCGCTTATGATAAATCAGGATTTGATTCTTATGGGGTTAACTGCTATGAATGCGGTCGCCCTGGTCATTTGGCAAAATTCTGCCACAATTGCCGCATGAATTATGTACAACAAGACCAATACTATCAGGGAAAAAAATGGGGTAAAGTAGAGACGGGACCCTCTACCTCTGTGATACCCACTCAACATGTCCCCAAATCAATATTAGTATACCCTGCGAAAATTCCTTAGTACCATGATGGAATTTTATACCATCTGCCAGTTGGAGGAGTAAACGTAGTAACCCAAGCTTAAGCTAAGATGGCGGCGGAAGAAGAATTCTTCAAACAACCAAAGCCCTATGCCTGTCAAATGCTTGATCAGGCGTCCTTAGATCAACTTGATCCTACCACGGATGCGCCAACTCTGAAAGAAAAAATGTCACCCTTCTGGTAGATGCCATTGTCAGATAATACCCCCAAGTCAGAGAGGGGATTAAGAATTTTTTTGGGGAAAAGAAGGACTGTAAATGTTCACATATTAAATAGCCGATATTCTTCTTATTATTAGTGTACCTACTGTGATATTTTTGTTGTTAAAAATAGAGTTCACGCTATAATTGATACTGGTGCTCCAGTCAATATAGTTTCCACTAAGTTAATGCAAAAATTAATGCTGAAACCTGATGTAGACCATCGCATGGTTTACAGAACTGCTGGATCTATAAGCACTGTCTCTGAGGGAGCTTATAGTGCGCTGCCTTTGCGATTTGGGTCCATTGTCATTGTGGCTCCAGAGATTGTGTTACCAAATGAACACTATGACATATTAATAGGGACCACTTTTCTGCGTCATTTTGGGGCTATCATTGACATGATGGAGGAGGCCCTCAATATCCTGGGTCAACAGATCCCAATTTATTTTACTACTATGGCGTACCAAAAGAACCGGTGCATACAAGTCATATCAACCTCACCTATTGTGATGGGGTATGACCTGTTTGCTACCATCGACTGAAGCACAAAACTCGGGCCCTTCCTCAGCAGATCTATGAATATCAAGGGATACCTCTCTGAGCGACAGGGCCCATATCCATTCCTTCTGGTCATCAAGTCTTAGTGAATACTGAGTTAGAGGTAGAAGTACCAAGTGGGTTATACAGGGAAGTCATTTGGCTCTATCATCAAACACAGTTTGAGCTGCATGTGGCTCCAGGGATTATCCTCCCAGGACATGGGGAGATAAAGTTTTTATTAGAAAACTTACAGAGTGAACTAATGCAAATCCGCCGCCACTAAACTATTGCATATCTACATCTGATTCCTATAGAAGAAGTCCACCAGGTTCATGATTTCAGATCATTGGATGAATTTGGACTACCGCTTGAACCATCAGTTGATGTACTAATGGTGGTACCACGGAGTAATTTAACAGGATTAACGGATGAATAAAAAGATCAAGCAATGGCTTTATTTCAGAAATATAAGGGGATTTTCACTGTTGACGATCACAATTTAGGGTATGCTTGGGGGTGGTCCATCAATTGGACACCGGTGATCATCCTCCAATAAGGTCTCAGCTGATCCGCCACTCTTGGGCAGCGGAAGATGTGGTTACTAAAAAAATCAACAAGTTATTACAACAAGGGATGCTTTAGTCATCCAAGAGCCAATGGGCTTCGCCTGTTCTGATAGTAAAAAAGAAGGATGGTACCAACTGGGTAGTAATAGACTATCTTAAACTCAACAGTATTACAAAGAAGGATTTGTACCCCTTGCCAAGAATCGATGATGCCCTGGACTAATTAGGGGGTGCTCGCTACTTTTCTGCAATGGACTTAATATCAGGCTACTGGAAAATCGAGTTACCTTGGTGGAACAGAAAAGATGTGCTGTGATCACCTCTAAAGGCCTTTTTCAACCGATATGGATGCCTCAAGGACTGTGTAACGCTCCTGCTACTTTTCAGCGGGCCTTGGACACTATTCTTGGCGACCTGAAGCCGTCATGTGTCCTAGTATATCTTGATGATATTAATGTTTTTTCTCGAATCTTTTTGGAGCACCTAGACCACCTTGAAGCAGTATTCCGTTGGCTGGCTGAGGTGAACATAAAAATTAAACCTCAAAAGTGCAACTTTTTCAAAGATCAGCTAGAATATCTGGGTTTTGTGGTAGACGCAACTGGGCTGCAGCCACAACCGGCTAAGGTGGAGGCCATTAGCAAAATGGCTACACCTAATAATAAGCGCGACATACAGGTATTTCTGGGGATTGTCAGTTACTATCAAACTTTATCTCTAATTTTAGCTGTATTGGGGGCCCGCTATTTTGAGTTGTTTTAAAAGGACGCTATGTTTGAGTGGATGGAACGTCGTCAATCCACTTTTGATGCACTTCATATGGCGTTGATCAGCGCACCAGTGCTGCAATACCCAAACTTCAATTGTGAATCTATTGTTCAGACAGATGTGTCCCTTTCCACTGTTGGGGCAGTACTTTCTCAGAAAGATGATGAGGGAGAAGAACATCCTGTTGCTTTCTGTAGCTGTAATATGAACTGTCACGAGCATAACTATACTGTGACTGAGCAATAGTGCTTAGCAGTAATATATGCATATAAACAATTCAGAGTCTATCTGCATGGGGTAAAGTTTAAAGTCATAACCTATCATGCATCATTACGCTGGTTGCAAAATTTCAAAGAACCAGAAGGACAGTTGGATTGATGAGCTCTCAAGTTACAGGCTTACAATTTTGAGATTCTCCATCAGCTGGGAGTGAAGCATCAGAACGCGGACTGTTTGTCTCAGTTACCAACTATTGCGGTGACAGAAGACCTTGATGACGTGATGTATGATAAGATGCTCAGCAGAAAATATGATGACAAACTGCCTCAAGTAATCAAAATGTTAAACAAATTGCGCTTGAATACCTTCCAACGGAATAGAGAACTGTTTAAATGAATCAGAGATTCTACAGTGAAATTCCGGCAGCCCTCTGCACGGCCAGGAATCATTATGAGCGCTCACAGGGCAGTCAGGCATGTTGACGTGTGTAAGACTATGGAGTTGTTATGCCCATGGTACTATTGGGAGAGTATGAGTTTCGATGTGCTCAAAACTATTTCATGTTGCCATCAGTGATAAGTGGAGAAGCTGTTCCATTGTATGACATCATATCAGTTAGTGAAATTGCATTTCGCTTGGAATACAGTCTCCCTCGATGTCATTGGGCCCTTGCCAACAGGAGCCAACTGTTGTAAGTATATTCTTGTGGCTATCGACCACTTGACCTGTTGGGTCAAAGCAAGGGCAATGCAAGATCTGGGGGCCGTTATGGTAGCTAAATTCGTGCTATAATGCATTATTCAGTGGCACTGTTGCCCTCAGTTTATTCTCACAGATAATGGCATTAACTTCACCTTGCACATAATTTCTAAATTGAACGAGCTTATGGGGATCCGCGGAGTTCTGATGACCCCATACCGCCCCAAGTCCAATGGAATGGTTGAACGAGTAAATGGAACTCTGGTGAACATACTCTGAAAATTAGTAATGGATCACCCTTCAGATTTGAGCTCCCTCCTTTCTACCGCCATGTTTGCGTATAACATTATTTACCATTCCACCACGGGAAAGAGTCCATTCCAATTACTAATGGCTGCCACTCAGCTCTTCCAGCGTTGCTTTATGTGTTTGTAGAAAACACTAGTGGATTAGAACCCCACCTCTATTTTACTAACCTTGTAAACATTCTGATCAAGCTACCAACTGAAGCATATTCCTTCAGTTTGGCTAAGAAGATTAAGAATCAGGCAATTGATCAGACACGCCATAGTGGATTGGTGTCATTCAAAGAAGGTGATATGGTTCTCTTTCACAATCAGCACAGATTTTGCCGGAAGCATAAACTTGCCAGTATTTGGATAGGTCCATTTGTAATAATAGAGAAGATTAGAGTCAACGCATATACTATTAAGGATCCTATCAGTGGTTGGATCATTAATTGAGTACACGCGAAGTTCCTCAGACCTTATAAACAATAGGATCCTATTGTCCAGTCAGGGAGGGGGTAATGTCGTGATTTTGATATGACTGGAAGATAGTCTTGGGACAGCCGGGTGGAAACCACCAAACACAGTATCAGTTATAAATATTTGATTGCCTTGAGCTGAGGTGGGATTGAGATATAATGAGTCTTATTGGATAAAATAGTTTATTGGATCGCCTCTATATAAGGTGATAAGGTGATAAGGTGATGTTGATGTTTGACAGATATGAAGTAAATCGCCTACAAATAGGGCGACAGCGGATTAAAATAACAAGTCAATTTGAGGAAAATTGGCGGAATAGAATAACCCAATCAATGTTAAATAGTATCGCCTGCAGCTGATGTATATAAGCGAGATGGGCAATTGTGATAGGTAGGTTTTTAGGGCAGACGAGATGGGACAGCGAGGATGCTGTATTTATAAAATAAGTAAAAGAACTGTTGGGGTGATTGCTCCTATTTTTAATATATCTCTAAGTCTGTCTGAAAGACTGAAGATCTCCACATTGTCCATCTGTTGCTCAGAGGGCTCAACCTGTGTGAGTAGATCAACAGATCCTAGCGATACCATTCAAATTTACAACACAGCTGAAGTTGGGAATGAACTGCCAGTAGTAACTTACCATCCCCAAATACACCTGGATATCTCGCTTATTGCTTGGCTGAGTCATCTTTCAGATGGCTTCCACTTTAGCCAGCTGTGGACTAAGCCCTTTGAAGTCCACCACAAAGCCAAGTTATTCCAATTGTTCTTTAAAAAGTGGCACTTTTGGGGCTTAATCTTGATATTAGCTTCAGCTAGGAGGCGGAATACTTACTCCAGGTGTTCAAGATGCTCCGTGAATGTCCGCGAAAATATGTTGATATTGTCAAGGTAAACAAGAATGCAAGACAGCTTTAGGTCACCCAAAATAGTATCCATATCCCGCTGAAACGTAGGGGGGGAATTACACAAACCCTGTGGCATACGCATAGGCTGAAACAATCCTTTTGTGGTAATTAAAGCGCAATTTTCTTGTTCCTCCATGGGCAACTCAATCTGCCAGTACCCTGATATCAAGTCCATAGTAGAGAAATACTTGGCCCCACCTAACCAATCTAAAGAATCGTCGATTTGCAGGAGCAGGTATAAATCTTTTTTGTAATGCTTTAAGCTTCTGATAATTGATTACTACTTGATTAAAGCCATCTTTTTTTGACAATTAGAACCGGAGATGCTCAAGGACTTTTTGATGGCTGTAACATTCCCTGTTCTACCAAGGTATCTATTTCTGCAGATACAACTTCTTCTGCTGCCTTTTAGTGGTGGATAGGTTGTGACCTGATAGGGGGTGGTCTCCCATGTCCACCCAATGCACAACCCCACGAGTGCAACCCAAGTCGTGGCCATTGATTGTAAAAATTTTGCAATATTTGAACAGATCCATCACCCTGTCCTTCTGATCCTCCGATAGACCAGTTAACGCCTCTCACGGAAACACCATCATTACGCTGAGGGGGTTTTTAGAGGCAAGATGAGATCTTCCCACAAATAAAGTCATGTACCTGGTGGACCTCATCAATAGGGATCAGGTGCAGGTAAGCCACCACTTGAGGCCACCAAACCTTCATCACCTCCTTCTGCAGATTCGCTATCAACACCTTCACTTTCCCCTGCACTGGTAGCAATAACCCAGGAGCTACATGTGGTTTGAGCCGTGATTGGTGATAAGGCCCAACAACCTCTCCATACAGATCTCCCAGAATATCATTTCAAGCTCTGTCTCAATTATGGCCTGATGCCCCGAAGGGATAGTCCAAGCATTAGCAGCTTGTAGCGGAATCCCTTTGTACTCATAAATCTGGTTTGGAAACATTTGGGTCCTCCACTCCATCTGTCAATATTTTACAGGAACCAC
Organism: Massospora cicadina; assembly: GCA_022478985.1. Taxonomy (NCBI): domain Eukaryota; kingdom Fungi; phylum Entomophthoromycota; class Entomophthoromycetes; order Entomophthorales; family Entomophthoraceae; genus Massospora; species Massospora cicadina. The sequence goes on from JAKSZP010008036.1 coordinate 89,751, forward strand.
AACATCGCTATAAGCAAGATTAATTTGCCTGGAGTGGATTGGGTCTTCTGGGATTCCGCGGGAAGTAAAATAGATAGGTATCTGTTGTCCCAGTATACTGATGTTTTCATCCGCCATATTAACCACAGCCCCAAAGTGCCGCATAAAATGCAGCCCCAATCAACATGTCATAATGGTTATTAGGCAACACCACAGCTGGAGCGGATATGCCAACAGAACCAAACCTCAAGGGCAATGAGCTATATGCGCCTTCTGACACAGTACTATGGGCCCCCGCAGTTCCATACACTACTTGGTGGTCCACATCTGGCTTCAGCGGAAACTTAGTCACAAGCTTGGTTGATATAATATTAACAGGAGCGCCTGTATCTATGATCAACCAAATAATGGTATTCTGTACAAATATGTTACAGTAGGTGCATTATGAATAAGAAGAACCCTTGGTGTTTGATACATAAACATTCAAGTGCGTATGATTATTCAGAAAAGCGTGCATACCAGCCCCAACATGAGGATACTCTTGGGCAATTTTTTCTACAGGAATTGCCACCTCCACTCCCCCCAAAGCTGCAACATATGCAGAGGGGTTACCGCCAATTATACCATTCCACTCAAGGATCTGCCAGGCATATGGCTTATCCACGTTTTGGTGAAACTCCATGTCTGCATCATTGAGGTCTCTTCCTCAACTTGAGGCCAAAAGGTGTTAAGGGATCTGTTGATATAGTAATTCCTCAGAGGGTGCCCCAGGGCTGAAACAGGGTGATTCATGTTGCACATCAGGGACAATTACAATTATATTAGCAGAAGCAGAGCGTCTTGTCTCTACTCCGCTCTCCCTTTTCCCTGTTCATATGGGACAACAGATACTGCGTGGACCCTTGGTTTGGCCTGACAGCTAACCGCATAATGACCTGGTTGTCCACATGAAAAACAAGTGTTTGGGACTGGCACTCATCTTGGAATCACCCCAGAAAATCTAGGTCTACTATTGAACCACGGTTTATAAGCCCAAGGATAAGCGGTTTGACCATAATAGGGATGTGGAGGACCCTCCCATGAGTTAAGTGTCCAAGGAGCGACCCACCAATTAATCCCATATTGGTGGGATCCTTCATTTTGCAGAATATCCATAGCAGATACAGGATCCTTCCACTCCACATTGGGAGCACTAAAGGTGGTGGATAGATGATATAAATTATGGATGATTTTGAGTAACTCTGCATCCTCCTAAAGGGTGTATGCTATTGCATTATGCAATTTGGGGCAGGGCTTGATAGCCGCCATCATTGCTACGCCCACCTCCTCATTAGATAAGACATTTGCACCTAACAATACATGAGCCTCATTAGTGAATCGCTCCACAAACTGTGTTAAAGAATCATTTTTAGAAATGATATTGTTAAAAAATCTGCTTTGCACTGAGCCATATTTTTTGCCCCCAAACAGGCAAATTACAGTCTCTTTCACCTCTTGGTAAGTTACAGTACTGTTTTAAAGATAAAAAATAACTTGATCAGCACTAGAAACATCCAACGCAGATAACAACAGCTTGGCTTTTTGTTGATCAGAAGCCCCCTCTATGGCAAACTCAAACCGCTTAAAACCCATATATGTTACCATCTCGGTTAAATGAGGGCAGCCTGTCACTGCAGAATTCATTTTCCTAAACAACCTTATCTAATTTGTACTCCGCACAGTCTAGCCACTCCATCGTGCTGCTTAAGAGATTGGCAAGTTGTTTAGCATGGTCACTTACCAGGAGCAGTTGGCGGAAGGCATGACTTAGCTGTTCAGTAATAATCTTATTCTCATGAAAAAGTGTTTTTGTGCCTGAAGTAAGGTATCCAGGGCAAGCTTTAGGTCCCCATAGTGAGATAATTCAATCACTGGGGGTAATATGCCATCAAAGCAAGCTGATTGCACCATATATTTAATCGATGAAGTTGTTATTTAGTTGATCAATGGACCCCTGTAGTGAGCACCACTATTAACTTTTTGGTGGATATGGTCCATCTCCGCCAAATGAATTGCACAGGGTTTAGCTCACTGAGCAACGGCCAAATGATAAGGAGATCGTTGACCTCAATTAAACATAATAACTTGATATATATAAAATTAGGAGGCAATCGCCCCAACTACACTACTTTTATTTAATATAAAATATATAGCAGATATTCCCTGCTCGCGCTCACTCTATTTCTTCTACTTCAAAAATCCTCCTTCTCCTTGATTGTCTCATCCTGCTTTTATTGAAATAATTTTGGATGATATTACTTACACGGCTTAGTAACTCAATTCGCCATATCTCATTGGCTTCATCAAATCTTCATTATTAATCTCATGACGCCCAATTTGAGGCAATTTATCAACAATCTGATATCGCCTCATTTCAAAGCGCTTATATTACCATTACTGGTTCAATCCCAGCAGATTCCATTTATTTCGCTGAATGACCATAGACTTATCATCCAGTCATATTAAATTCACAACACCTCTCTTGACTATATACCCCACAGCCAAATGCTAAATAATTTTGCATTGATCATCAGCTTGCAGTCAAAGCAGCTGCAACAACAGATTGTCATCCCCTGCATAAAGCTGCCACTAAATGAGTAATGATGCTCACAGGAGGAATTCTACCTCCTGTTATCCCTACAACCCTAACCCCAAAAAGTAAATATACAGTGAACCAGATACACAAAAATGTTAATGATGCTATCCAGAACGTGGCAACTATAGCATAAAATCTAAAAGCAAAAATAACCTGAACCAACATTACCACATTTGTAAACTCCCAGATGCCCACATCAAAGCTGAAAAAGCTTTAGCCAAATATCTCAGTGCTATTTACCTAGCTGGCAATTTCAATGAAATCTCAATTATTAGAGATATCAAACCCCATTCTGCAGATGCCCCAATGCCATTACTGTCTGCTGTGACATGCACTCTACTATGAAAGGAAGAAGCTGCTGCCAAAGAGGCTGCTGAAGATGAGCCCCCTGACCCCCATCCCCTTCCACCATGGAGGGATAAGCGGTTCCTGCTGCCCACCTAGTTGGTTGTTTTTTCAAAACGTTTCACCCAATCCGCTCATTAGGGCATTTTGTTTGAACCAAGTAGCTGTGTTAGTTTTTTAGTCTAGTTTTAGTTTTGGTAATGTATGTCCTCTGGTCAGCTTGCCTCAGATAAATAAAAGATTATCTCCCCATCTATTATGCAGCCAAAGTGAAGTGGATTTATCAAGCTTCAATAGGCTACTTTTGCATATTACCTAATTCAAACCAGTCTAAGCTATTCCAAACTATTGTTACATTTCCCACGATCCTCAATACAGTTAAATACTGAAAGGTCCAATATTAAAAGGGTATGTTTTTTCTCTTATCCCCTGCAGGAATCAATAAACTAATAAAAATACTCAACTTTATAATTTTTTAAGTTTAATTATATTATCTACCATGGATACCTTTCCCCATTTGTTGGAGTTTAGGCCTCATTAGCACCATTGAGCCTAGAAAGATCCTAAAATCCAGCAGTTATCTCTGGCAATTTGAGTTCTGGCAATACTAGTAAATTGGAATACACTAAAAATAGATTAATTAAATTGGTTTCAGGGGAAAATTCTGATATGCTGTGACCCTTTGTCATCAAAAATCATGTGACTGTCCCTGAAAGGTACAGGTGTAACAAATCTCTTCCAACCCATTGGGACCAGCCATATGTGGCCTGTCCATGGGTAGCCTCTGTCACCTTCTGAATAAAGTGACGCTGATCTACTAAGCAAATCCACGTCAGGAGGGGAAGTTTGTGGCGAAGTTTGAGTTGGGTCAGCTGAACAGGTCGAAATTAGCTGGCAGCTTAGTGCTCAGGATGCTTATCCAATGCAAACAAAAATAAGAAAATAATTCCAGATGGTGAGTGCAATCATATAGGTCCCCAATTTGTTTATGAGCTTGTAAGGCAACGGATCCTGACAGAAGCTTATGTCCCTCAATTTTTCTTCTTTACTATCATTTTACAATTCCTTTATAAAAATGAACCTTAACAAAATCAAAATTTTTTTGTCAATTAAAGCAATCCGCCAGGCGATTTATAACAAAAAATACTAATCCTATACATCTACTTTGTTACTTGCAGCTGTCTTACTACTGCTCATCCATCAATATGGATGGCTGTACCACAGGTATCTAGCTGGTTTTGGGTGGTCACTCACTTGGAGCTCCAGCCCATTCTTATTATTCTTGGCACGCTCCATGCTAGAGTCCTACATGATATAGTATATAACTAGTTCAATAAAAGGTTGATTGTCTATGCAAGTAGAAAACAGTAGTTCTTAAAATATCTAAGGTTGGTTTAGGAAATCACATAACAGGTGAATAGTGAGTAAATCAAAAAATAGATGTCAAGATGTATGGAGACCAATTTTAGATAAGGTTTGCAACTATGGGAAACCAGCTGTTTTCAATCGCTGGTGCTTTAAGCCAGCTGGTTTCCACAAATGTTTTATAATAAATTTAAATTAAAAATGAAGCGCTAATAAAAATTGGTTTTTATGGTTTTTATTATGAGCGCAATAAAATGGAAAGATAATCCTCCTCAACCTCTGACTATCAAATATTTAAAGTAATTTCAGGGTCAAGAATGTATTCAGGAATATGTTTGGAATAACGTGCATGAATCCAAATTAGGAAATATGCAGGAATAACGTATTAGAACACAGGAACTCACTTCAGGGCAGCGGAACAATTGAAGAGGAATTCTGATTGGCCCAAACATACCCGTGAGGTAACATTTTTATAAATTTGAGCCAATCACCTGAGAAATTTATTGCACCTTGAGGGACCCCCGCCAATCCTATAAAAGGGGGGGTCCCGCGCAGGTGCACTGGAGGACTTCTTTGGGATCAGGAGAGTGCCTTCCAATAATTCCCCTAAGGTCCGTTGTGAGGCCAGAGTAATCTGACCAGCTAATTTTAATACTAGTGCCCGTAGAGGTTTCAAACTGGTGTTTTCCCAATTAACAGGATTCCATCAAGAATTGGCCAGGGACTTTTGGCTGATTTTATTAACTTTCATAGCTTTACTATTATTAGAAAAAATCCTAATGACATTGGAATATTGCAAATGGCTGACATTTCCCTTTTTCAGTGGAACTCGACCTACAGCATTCATATTTTTAGTCTGCGAAGGTAAATGTCTGACAGCACCCCTCAAGAATGTTGGGAGGCGAGTAGGGTTGAAGGAAACGGCCATGTACACGATTGATAGTGATACCAGTAGCTAGATTTTTGATAGATTACTCGTTTCCTCTCTTGTAGATGATGGTAAAAGGACCCTCCCAGATTGTTCCAAGTTTACCGCTTCTAGGGGTGATGTGGTTATGGTAGTACAACATTATGTCATATATTTGGAAAGTGGGTAAGGGGGTTTAAGACTCATTTGCAGCCTGCCCTTCTTTTGTTACTGTTTTAGCTACATTGGTCATAGCTTCAGATTGGAGTTGAATTATGCATTGAGCCACTCTTCCCATAACTTTATCTGGTTCCTCAACTCTAGAAGAGAATACATCTTTAGCTAAGAGGGCAGGTATGCCTGGTTCCCATCCATACAAGGCATGGAATGGAGACATTTTCAAAATCCGGTGATAGCTGATCCAGTATGCCATGAGAGCACTATGCAAATATTGATCCCAGTGAAGAGGATTAGATGAGGCCAGCTTTCGCAGAATGGAAACTAAGGTTCCATTTGCTCTTTCCACTGTTCCGTTAGTAGAGGGGTTATATGGAGCTGAGAAAAGTTGTTGTGCTCCCATAGAAGTGGCCAGAAGTTTTACTACTCTGGAGGTGAAATTCTTGCCATTATCACAGAGCGGTACTTGGGGCAACTATGACGAGTGAAGATGTGTTGATGTAACATCGATGAATCCCCCCCCTTGGGTTGGGACCATCTAGTAAAAAAAAAAAAAAAAGATGTGTTGATGTAAAAAGGTGGCGCTGGCCTTAGCTATTTGAGCAGGAAGAGCCATGGCTTCAACCCACTTAGTGTGGTGGTCAATAACTACTAGGATAAATCTGTTCCCACTAGTAGACTGAGGAAAAGGACCAATTACATCTAGGCTGATGGTGTGGAACGGTTGTTGTGGGGTAGTTGGTTGGTATCGGTATCTATACTTGAAGCCAGATTGCTTCTTACAAGTAAGGCAGGCTTCCAAAACATCAACGATAGATTCCATCATTCCATCCCAGTAAAACCGATCCTTAATCCATTCATAGGTTTTCTGTTCCCCTCCATGACCTAGGATAGAATGTGCTTCTAAAATAGCAGGTACACGTTCTGAGGGTCGAAGGATAAGGTAGCCATTTTGTCCCCACCTGCTTATAAAACTTCCCATCTTCAACTTTAGTGTTATGGGAGTGCTAGGCTAACATCTTTTGAACAGGATCATTCTCATCTTTCTATTCAATAGGGGTCATCAAAATGTCATGTAACCTTTCTGCCTCACGGTTATCCAAAGTGAAGGACTGGTAGCCGAGTCAACCCATCAACATTCATGTGATGGGTTCCAGCACAGTGTTTGATCTTCATGTCATAAGGCTGAAGCTTTAGAGCCCAGCGAGCTAGCTGACCAGTCGGATCCTTCATATTCTGTAACCACTTTGAGAGATGCGTGGTCAGTAATTACAGTGAAGGTAGTTCCATATAGGAAATGGCGGTAGTGCTTTACAGCTAACAGAACAGCAAGGCACTCCTTTTCCATGACGCTGTAGTTTCGCTCAGCCTTTGACATCATCTTACTAAAGTAGGAGACAGGATGATCTCTACCGTTTTCGTCCAACTGGGCTAAGATGGCCCCAACGGCATAGTCCAAAGCATCAGTGAATAAGATGAATGGCTTATTATAATCTGGGTGCGTAGAATAGAGCGATGTTGCAGCATTTGCTTCAGCGTCTCAAAAGCAGCCTTCTGTTATATGCACCACTGAAAAGGAGTGTTCTTAGTCAAATAAGCGGACAAGGGGCTCACTGAGTTGAGCGAACTTAGGGATGAACTGATGGTAATACCCCATCATCCCTAGAAACACCTGAATATCCCATAGATTTTAGGAGCTGGCATCTTTGAGATGGCTTCAACCTTGTCCTGCATGGGTTGAATTCCTTCTTGAGAAATGGAGTGACCAAGGAAATCGAGTTTCCTTTGGAAGAAGGTACACTTTTTTCCCCCCTTTTGGGACCAAGTACTAAAAAGGTACACTTTGAGGGCTTCAACTTTATGTTAGACTGACGTAACCGTTGAATCACCTCCTTCAAATGATCAAGATGTTCATTAAAGACTTTTTTAGAACACCGTGATGTTATCAAGATAGATAATGACACAAGTCAACTTGAGGTCCCGTAAAATGTGATCCATTGCACGCTGGAAAGAGGAAGGTGCGTTGCACACCCTTGAGGTAATCGCGTGGGTTGGAAGAGACCTCCACTACAGATAAGAGCGCATTTCTCCTGATCTTGAGGAGAAAAGTCCATTTGCCAATAGCCGCTAGCTAAGTCCATGGCAGAAAAGAAACTAGAGCCTAATAGTTGGGCCAAGGCGTCGTCAATATGAGGAAGAGGATAGCTATCCTTTTTTGTGAGGTTATTTAACCTGAGGTAATCCATGACTATCCTATGTCCTCCATTCTTATTTTTTATTAGAAAGAGAGGGGAAGACCAGGGGTTTAGTGAAGGAACTAACAACCCCGCATTGAGTAACTGCTGAAGTTCTGCCCTCATTTGCTGTTCCTCCACCTTGGACTTGCGGTAGGGTTTTAACCAAATGGGATGGGCATCACCCACATCCATGGAATGGCACCAGCCTTTATGTGACAATAATCGTTATCTGATTTGGAGAATACGTCACTATAGTCATCAAGGAGAGTATGAACTTTTTACAGCTCATCTGGGGTCAGCATGTCCAAAATATGGACATTGGGCAAGGTACACACCAGGCTATCCGTTGGCAGGCCCATATCCATCATGGAGCCAATGGAGTGAATCTGTTCAATATCTTCCACAGGGACTAACATTCCTCTGCCAATCTCCTGGTGTTTTTTCACAACTATGTCTTTTGAGGTGAGGTTCCCCAACAGCAGCGTAATGGGCCTCTGGTAGGCTGGGTCAAGAATACCAGGCAGTACCCGAGGCTCCAAGGGACTGACGCCATTGATACTAACGAGGTGCAACAAACAGTGGTGTGGGATATGAAGCGTGATTTTTATGTCAAACACTTGTTCACCAGTATTGATCACGACCTCATTGGCCGCATAAAAAGGGATACCTTCTCTAGCATCCACTGAATCAAGCAACTTTTTTGTGTTGCTCCCAGAAGTGGTATATGATAAAGGTATCGCTGAGAGGGAGTATTCAACCAGGCAATAGTATTTGTGCATACTGGGCTCTTTATTGGTTAAGACTAACGGAACTTCCAAGTTGAGTAATTAGAGGTAACCTTGCTTCAGGTTGATTATTCCCTCATACTCAATCATAAACTGAGTGCCGATGAGCATATCATATGCGTTGTTATCCTAAGCCACAGTAGGGGCTAATAAAATAAGCTTCCCAACTCGAATGGGAAGGGAATAATAGGCCTTCCTAGCCCGGGTGTTGTTGAGGCCAGCAGTTCCAAACTCTTGCATGTACTCCAAGTCAGGCGCTAACTTGATCTTCTTGATTACCTTAGTGGAGATCACGTTAACTGGGGAGCCAGTGTCCAAGATGGCCAAGATACGGACCTTTTGAATGACTACTTCAACTTTAGTGAGAGTCCCTCCAAAGTTAGGTGATAAAGCTAAAAACTTCTTGAGCCTTAAGGTGGGGGTGAGTTTTTTAGCAATCTCAGGGTAGTTATTCATGATGGTTTATAAGGGATAGACACACTAAAGAGGTTGAATCAAGCCAGCTAAGAATTGATCACCATCGCTGGCAGTGTCAATCACTTGTGAACACCCTAGGATTTGACTGAGGTACGTTTCCTTAGGGATGGTGGTCTCATCTACTCCTCCAGCGTTCAGGTGATCAGGAACCTCTACCTCTGTGGGGGCTCCAAGTATATAGTAACCAAGATCATCATAACCCACCTCAGATTTGTCCCCAAGGGTATCGTCAACAACTGGCAAGGCCACGATGGAGGTAGGAGAGATGGCCTCAGGAGAGTGAATAGCCTTAGGGCACTCCTTTAACAGCTTAGCTGGAGGGGTAGGCACAGCAGTTTTAGTGAGCTGGTGTGGATGGATGGTTTTTACTACCTTACAAGGTTTTGATTCATGTGAAGGAGTGGTAAACTTTTTTGGTTGCGCATAGGGAACAGGTCTCAACTGTTCAACTTGTAATAACTCTTTAATAGTGAGAGCTGGATAGATCACCTCATCTTCCTTGTTTGTGGCATATTAATGGAAATCAGCAACATCTATTAGCGTCTCCCTTAGATCACGGATATTTTGGAAATGGTGTGTCCCTGAGATAATATGCCTAGCTAAAGAGGGCTGAGAGGCTAACCCAGTTAAGAGGGCAGCGATAGCATCATCCAGGGTGAGCATGTTAGAGATTGTTAACCTTTGTGCAGTGAGGTAAAACTGATCAGCAAAGGCAAGAAGTGGTTCATCCTCATACATGCTAAAACGCATAAAGACCTTTTTTTCCCTGAGTAGACTCTGCTTTGATCCAAATTCAGCCACAAGAGTCTTCTTCACCTCTACCCAAGTGAGCGAAGGGTTTAGGTTAGGAACTATCATTTCTTGTGCTAAGCGTCTTAGACAGAGAAGGATGTACTGAACTTTTTGTGTATCAGTTGAGTCACACATGACAGCTTTATAAACATACAGGAAAGTATGGATGTTTCCTTTGCCCAGAGTGAATCATCCTATATGGGGAAACTGTGAGTGCGCTGCTCAAGCTCCTTAAGGCGGGATAAGGCACTGACAAGTTGCTTCTCAAGAGCAGTGATTCTGTTTATACAGGGATCCCCTGTAGTGAGCACCATTTTGTGGGAAGCCAGCTGTTTTTGCTCACTGGTGCTTTACACCAGCTGGTTTCTACAAATGTTTTATAATAAATTTAAACTAAAAATGAAGCGCTAATAAAAATTATGTTTTTATGTTTTTTATTATGAGTGCAATAAAAGGGAAAAACGATCCTCCTCAACCTCCAACTATCTAATATTTAAAGGAATTTTAAGGGTCAAGGGGGATTCAGGAATATGTTTGGAATAATGTGCATAAGTCCTAAACTTTGGAAATATGCTGGATTAACGTATCAGAACTCAGGAACTCATTTCAGGGCAGCGGAATAATGGAAGAGGAATTCTGATTGGCCCAAATGTACCCTTGAGGTAACGATTTTATAAGTTTTGAGCCAATCACCACCTGAGAAATTTATTGCACCTTGAGGGACCCCCGCCAAGCCTATAAAAGGGGGTCCTGCGCAGGTGCATTGGAGGACTTCTTTGAGATTAGGGGAGTGGCTTCCAATAATTTCCCAAGGTCCATGGTGTAATCAAAGTAATATGACCAACTGATTTTAATACTAGTGCTCGTAGAGGTTTTAAACTGGTATTTCCCCGATTAACAGGGTTCCACCCAGATTTGGCCAGGGACTTTTTGGCTGATTTCATCAACTTTTGCAGCTTTACTATTATTGGAAAAAACTCTTAACGACATCAGAATACCACAAATGGCTAACATTTCCCTTTTTGGTGGAACTTGACCTACAACATTCTTATTTTTAGTATGCAAAGGTAAATGTCTGACAGCAACTAGTAAATATGCACACAAAGAACAAGCTGGTAGCTCATTAAGGAGACCACAATATGGCTGAACAAGGGATATTGAAGCAATAAAATCAAGTTATAAACGCTTTTCAAAAAGGTTTTACTGGGAATGACAATCAACGTGGGAAATGGTTAGTATAGATGGTATGTAACCATTAATCATGGATAATCCTATTTCAGGAGCACGTCTGTAACGCCCATGTTCCTGTAGAGGTGGTTGGGGAAGACCCCACCCCACAATTTGGGAATACCCTACTTGGAAGAGGGGAAATAGGGCACCGCAAAGGAGAGCAGTGCACAAAGGCCCTAGGGCAAGACTTGCACAAATTACGTTATTTTGGACCTCATGGAGGTCGGCAAAAAAAACTAAACAAATGCACATACATAAATAAAATAAATGGGGTCTCTACAAAATCAGTCAAACAACAAAGAAGGCTGGTCACAAAACAATAATTATAAAAAATCGTGAGTGGGGGTCATTTCCTATAGGGTGATGCACTGCACCCACGCAACCAATAAAGCGCAAACCACCATCCTTTGTGGTGCTATATCTTGAGTATGCTCACATTCAGGTAATTGACTGAAATTAGATTTTGCCAGATCTAGTGATATTTAAACCAAACAGGACAAATCCCGTTTTTCTAGCAAACATAACATCCCATTTTTAATTATTAAATAAAAGTTGCACCGCAAGGCTGAGAACGGAACTCCCAAACGTCCATCATGTTCACCTCAGTACCAATTTGGTCATATTTTACCTTACCAAACTTTTTTCCGGGTGTGCTTCAAGTTAGGCAGGCTCATTAACTTGCTCTTCTTATCTTCTTAGAGACCTGCTTTATATTTTCCCTCTTTATCTATTATCATTTCGTTTGATAATGACATTACCCTCCAATTCTTTTGGGGATCCACCCCTCCTCCAGGGGCTTCAGCCAGGGAGAAGTTCTTGTGAACAGGGGCCATCTTCATGGCGGACACAGTTGGTATGATCTTGGTCCCGGCTGCATCATAGAAACGTTTGGAGAATACATAAATAGGGTCCTGGGCATGAACATAGTCAAGCTCTGGAATCCAACTGTTCTCTTCTGCGTCAAACCTTTTCCACAATACCAGGTACTCCAGTCTTCTTTTCATATGACAGTAGGCTATCTTTTTTTTCTACTTCCCCTCCAGAGTCCCTTCCACAAGGTATGCCTCTGGAGTCTCAGGTGGGAGACCCTCAAACAAGGATAACTTACTCTCATTGAACATCAAATGTTCAACAAGATGCGGGGAGATCCAACTAGTATGAAGAGTGACCCACATTTCTAAAAATGTAGTAAGATCCTACTCTCCTCAGGCCCATTTCCTGCATGGATGCTTAATTAGGAATATTTTTAGCATCCAGCATCATGAGATCTCCTTCCTTGTAGGATAGCCCCATACGCCTATTCCCATCTGCGTCTCTTTATATACCTTCATGACTGCCTCCAAATTGTGTCAATCCCTTGGCGTACTTTCTTGATGTACTTAACAAAGTCCACCACAGCTTTCACCTTGGACCCACCGCTGGGTTCTATATTGAACGGAGGGTTAGACAATAATTGGCAAAGAAGGGATATACCCAATGGAAGCATGCTGGGCGTTATTGCAACTTAATTGAGCCATAGGAAGATGGGAAGCCCATTCAGAATAATCAACTGAAGTGTAACACCGCAAAAACTGCTCAGGTCACTGGTTCACTCGCTTTGTCTGCCCATCTGACTGGGGGTGGTAGGCAGTAGAGTGGCACGGATGAAACTGAAGGATTTTTCACAAGTCCTCCCAAAACGCAGATGTTAACTAGGGTCTGCGGTCACTTATAATCTCCTAGGACACTCCATGGAGGGAAAACACATGAGAAACAAAGAGCCTTTCTTTCTTCGTCACTGTGATTGTGATGTTACAAGGATTGAAATGGTGAACTTTGTGAACTGGTTCACCGCTACAATGATCACAACATAGCAATCAGACGCAGGTAAACCACAATAAAATCAACTATATGAGAAGTCCAGGGCTCCTTTTCCTTTTGAACTAGATCCAACAACCTTAAGAAAGGCATGAGATTTTGCTTCATCTTGTTGCAGATCAGGCCCTTTTTACAATACTTGACAATTTGTGCGGCCAGTTTCTTCCAATTATATGTGCGGCATTCAATTATAAGGTCTTCGACTTCCTGAGGTGTCCAACAGTAATCCTGACAGGTGTTATTTAATTATTTCCAGGCGGAATGGTCCTGCAGGAACCCATAAAAGTCAGTGAAATCACATTATCTCGTTCTTTACATGGTAACTCCTGGTAATATCTTCCTTATTTAAATTTCTCTTAGCCTTCTCTTTCTCAATTTGTTCACTTTTGGTCAAATTATAGTTTGAAATTTAGTAAAAACATCTCCACTCATCATCACCCTATTCAAGTTACCTATGTTGATGTGTTCAACGCCTGCTTCCCCCATATGGGGCAGTAGTGAACCACCTCCTAATGTTTTCAGCCATTGCTATAACATGCTTGGGATGGATTGGCTAGCCCTCTAAATTCTTCAACATGCTATGTCCTACCTAAGGACTTATCTTTACATCTCGCCTGAACCCAGGAAGTGCCACGCCGTCCCCTTGTGCTCCCCCAGAGCAACATCTGATTCAGCCTTTGGGTCAAATTTGGCAAGTTGTTTCCATAATCAGATAAAGCCATAATTGAATTATCCCAGGCTGTTATGCAGACTGCAGGATTCATCAACTTCCGCCCCTTCAAAGAGTATTTTGATCTTTGCTTCTCAAGTGAAGCTGATGCTACAGTAACAGCTACCATCCCCCTGGTGTTACAGGGCACCCCCTCCCAACTACTCGTACCCAGTTGCCCACTGATACCATTCTTGAGGTTCAGTTTGCAGGCCTCCCTACCCACCTACCACCTGAATTTTTAGTTAAATAGTTTATCGCTGGATTATCAGAATATAGTTCTGAGCCCATGGTACAATTTATGGTTCCTAATGGAGCCACTTGCCTCGCAGGCCCCCACACCTTCGCAACTATTCATCCAGTATCAACAGAAATAGCCCTCTCAATTCCCCCTTGCACCACTATCCCCTCTGCCCCAGACCATCCTTTTGGGATTGAGTGGATGGTGGGCGCACCATTTGCCCTACCTGTTTTGAACTGGACCATTTGTAACAGTGCTGCCCCTCCATCTCATGAGCCATGCCATCCACACCTGACTCTATGCACAATAACCCCATAGAAAATCCAATATCATTTTTTGAATGGGGCACTAATCTTCACCCCTCTCCCCAAAGTTGTAGCCACAGCAACCACTGAATCAACAAACCAAAAATTACACAACGAACCTCTTCTCCTGAATCCACCAATCAGGAGCCAGAATGGACTAAAGTATGTTTTAAACCATATTTCCAACCAAATGCAGCAGATAACCCATAGCAAACAACCTAATCAAATTCAACCAAAATCCATGGGATTATTTGGTTTAGGTTGATGAATTGGGCGATCTTATACCTGAATCTAAATAAAATGTCCCCCTTCATTCAAAAGTACCTCATTGCTGATTAGAAAGAACCAATTCCCAAAGTGCCATTATGCGCCTCACCCTGATGCCACCCCATATAAAAGTGACCGCCAACTAGCTGAAGAGGCAGTTGCCTCCACCAAATGTCACCCAACCCATAAAGCTGTTGCAAAATCAGTTGCAGTACTGGCTGTGGGCCTGCCACCTCCCAGCCTACCTAGTACCATGTTTCCAAAACAGAAAAAAAACCATCTCCAATACTATCAGTTGGCAAATATAATGGTTCAAATATTTGTGGTGGTCGTAAAGTTCATCCCAAAGACCTACATTACCCGCAACAACCTTTCATCCATCGCCACCTTGCTTAAAGTACGCCTTGAGGCGAAAATAGCACTTGCAGACTATATTTTTCACCCTCCTCATCACAAACACTGAGTTGCAAGCACCTATTTGTTATCTTGACCCCCATTTCCATGATGCGCCCACACCATTACTATCAGCTTTGTGCTGATAAATGTCCACAACAGATTAAGAATATGAATTTCCTAATCCCTCTTCACCTACCGCCATGGATGGATAGCAGTTTCTGCTTCTGACTTGGTTGGTGTGTTTTGTTTGAGTTTTGCATCAGTTTGAGTGGACCCGTCCATCTCATTTTGACTTAATTTTATTTCATTTTATTTTATTGTATTGTGGGATTTTATCTCTTTTGAGCATCGGTGATGTCCATCCCCAGGTCAGCTTGCCTCATTTAAAAAAATAAATTGCTCTTAGTGAAAACCATAGTATATTTAGCTAACAAGGTCTAAGAAAGGAAATCATTTTTAAAACATACTATAATCTTCCACGTTCTCCAATGAAGCAGCCATGTCATTCATGTCTTGGTGAAGATTGCTTGGGTACAGATTATACTTGGCGGAACTACAAGTGGGTATTGTGCAACTCCATCTCATTTGATCAGGAGCTAAAGCGGGGTTCCAAATCAGAACATCAGCCAAATCATTCTCTTTTCCACCTTTAAAGTCATAAGAGAACACAATTTTGGCCAGGGCTCTTTTCAGCAGGTTTGCCGTGGGGTCAGGACATGAGGGGCACAATATTACAAGAGGAAACAGTGATCTGTATGAACATGGAATGGTTAGGATGAACCATGCAAATGATGATGTCAATAGGACAGAGCTTCCACTACTACCAGAAGCTCTGTCATAAACAGCGTAATTAAATCCATCAGTTACATTTTCCAAAAATACTCACATGATGTTTAACATAATCTTTCCCCTTCTGCAAAAGTGCAGCAGCTAAAGAGAAATTGGGCGCGTTGGAAGCCATCTTTTAAACTACCTCTCAGGGTCCACATGGCAAAGAAATGATGTGAACATAAGGGTACACTTTACTGCTTGGAAGGCCTCCTCTAGGGCAGAGAACCACTGGAGAAACTTGGCGCCTCTTGCCTTATAAAAAGGCTCCACTACCTCTGAGAGAAAAGGTGTTACCATTTTTAAGAAAGTACAGGTCCCCAAGAAGCTCCTTAACTCCTTAACTGAAGTTAGGGCGGGCCATTAACGAACTGGCTCCTCCTTGTCTGGAGTTATCATGTGATCTTTGTCAAATATGATGTTGCCAAGAAAGGTAACCTGGGACTTTATAACTTACATTTGCTGAATACCAGCGTCAGGTTAGCTTCCCTCAAACGCTCCACCACTTGCCGCAGTTGAATTGCATGGGTTGCTTGATTGGGAGAGAGTACCAAAATATCAACCATGTAAGCTACTATGCATACACCCAACAGGTCTCCTAAAGCCACAACTATACAACGTTAGAAAATAGCAGGCGCATTCTTTAGCCCAAAAGGCATATTATGAATTAGAAGATACCATTTCTATTGTGGAACGCGGTGATCCATTCCTGCCTCTTTATTTATATGGTTTGATTAAACGCGTTCAAAATCCAGTTTGGAGAAGACTCTAGCCTTCTCCACATAGAGCGCAATTTGTGACTCTTTTGGGTAGAATGCAGATCTGGTAAAGTAACATCATTTAAGTACCCATAGTCCACACATGGGCATAGAGTACCATCTGTTTTTTTCACAAAAAGAAGTGTGGATCATACCAGGGAGGTGCGCTGGAATATAGTTCCTTTTTCCAACTGCTCTTTCACCCACACATTCAAGGCTGCCTCCTCCCTCAAAGTTAAAGTATAGATGGGAGAAGAGATGAGCTTCAGGTCAACCGTGAGTTTAAATCACATTAGAACTATAAATGATCTAGTAAGACAATGGTGAAGCTGCAGCAAACGAAGATAATAGCCCCTCCAAACAGTTAGTAAAGGTACTTCTGGAGTGGGCTGAAGCAAGGGTGTAAGGCTGTGCGTGTTTACCTTTGGCCATTGGGGGATTTTGCCCGGAGTGTCGCTTCCAGATATAGGTATTTCTAATTCCTTACCACTCATTCAGAAATAACGACAAGGTGTCTGCTTCCAGGTTAGTTCTGATTTCAAACCTACTCCACAACTTCACTCCCAGAAAATAGGTTATCTGAGATCTTTTTTTGCCTGAAAGTGGTCAGCCAAATGGTACTCACCAACTTAATAATCTACCAGGCCCTGAATCTTTAGTGTAAGTATACTCAAGGAGACCCACCCCTAACCATACCACCAGGAAAGTAGTTTAACTCTAGATAGTCAGAAAAATCATGGTCAATAAATCTAAGAAGCACCTGATTCTACTAAAATCGTTGTACTGTATTTCTCAAAAATGGATGCAAGAGTAGCAGAAACCAGAAAAAACCCATAATATTCTTTTTAACACAGAGAAAGCCAACAACATATCTTCAATAAATTCTATATCTGGCGTAATCATTCCCCCAAGATAAGTTTTTGCATCAAAAAAGAGATGGATAGTTTGTCACTCTCACCACTGATGACACATGCTCACATTACCATCAGCAATAGCATATCTATCTGAATATTTCAACTAAAGTTCCTTTTCTACCTCCTGTGTTCTGTAAATCATAGTGGGGGTCAAGAGCGGGTTTTCAGATGTAATTTAAGACACATAAATTGGCTCCAAACTGGATCCACAAGAGCTGAAAAACGGCTATTAGAATTTACATAATTTGCATTATTAAACGCGTTTTCTGGTGTTAATGACACCAGACTTGATCCAATAGGCAACTGGGCGTCGCTATCCAATGTCATCACCACAAGGCCACCCATTGATGATTTGGATAGCTTTGCAGAAATGAGTGTCAGAATAAAAACCATATCAGATGGATTATCAATTTAAATTTGGGTGTGACTTTTCCAAACCACAAATTCCGCCAAAATGGAGGGAGATAAGTGGAAAGCTTTTCCCCATTTAAAACTAAATCCATAGTTTTAGGGCCATATTAGTATAGGGGCCGCTGAATGTGACATCATCATAGTGGAATCAATTGAAACCTGTATTACAGACTTGGGGCTAGACCCCTGCTCGCCTTCAAGTTTTTCCAAGAATTAAGAAATGAAAGGATAAACTCAATTATTTCATAGGCACGCGCGAGTTTTTTGGCCATATTTATAGGAGCCTTCCCAGGTGAAACAATGACAGCCTAATTACCGGACCCCTTTATGGTTTGGTTGGGGAAATACCCCAAAAAGTTTCAATCAGATGATTGAAGCTGGTAAAGGAAGCTTGCCATACCAGGGCGTTCCTTATGGGAGCATCCAATGCAGCACAGAAAAAGAAGTTTCATTTATGGAGGACATAAGTAAGCCTGATACCCTGGGAGAGTTATAAAAAAGGGGCACACAAGGCGCCCAGTCCTATGGTGTGCAAATGATCGGTGAAAAGTTTAGAAGCAGCGAAACCATCTTGCCCTGCTTCCAGGGGCCACTCCAAACCCTCTATTGCCTTTGATACCCATGATACAATGTTCCATTGTAAAACACCAAGGCATATGCCCAAAGAAACTGACGCAGCCACTCAACACCAAGACGAGGAAAGATAGGGCTGGGTTTATCATAATGAGGAGAAGTGGTGGGAATTTGGGAGCCCAAGCAATCTGGCCTCAAACGGTCAAAACACATCGTGTACCCACAGAAAGAGTAGAAGTCACACTGAGAGCATCAAAAAGAGAAATGCTGAGCTGGCACACCACCAAAGTGCATGATAACACTTTGAAAAAAGCATCATAACCATGGTGCACAGAAAACGCACCCTAGCAAACTAAGCAAAGAACCCACATGGAATGAAATCAACAAGTCTGAATTAAAGGTTGGGTCAACTATGGTCAGGAGCGTGTCTGTAATGGTCATGTTTCATTAGAGGTGGTGGGGAAGACCCCACCCCACAACCTGGGAACACTCCATAAGGAAGAGGGGAAATAGTGCACTAAAAAGGAGAGTAATGCACAAAGGACACAGGGCAAGGCTTGCAAAAATTACGTTATTTTGAAACTTATGGAGATCGGCAAACAGGACTAAACAAATGCAAATAAATAATAAAATTAGTGGAGTCTTTACCAAAACTAGTCAATCAACTAAGAAGGTTGGTCTTGAAACAATAAGTATTTAATTATGGGGTGATTTCCAATTGGGTGATTCACTCAACCTATCTAACCAATAAACGCAAACCACCATCCTTTGTGGTGCTATATCTTGATTATTCTCACATCAAGGTAATTGACTGCAATTACATTTTGCCTGATTTAGTGATATTATAAACCAAACAGGATTTGAAGCCCCATTTTTGTAGCAAATGTAACGGGACATTCTTATTTATTAAATAAAATGTGCACCGCAAGGCTGAGGATGTAACGCCCCCATGTCCATCACATGCACCCTCAGAACCAACTTAGGCATATTTTTCCCTTACCCATCGTTGATCCAGGATGTGCTTCACGTCAGACAGGTTCATTACTTTGCTCATTTTGGCCTCTTCACGCCATCTTTGACTTTGCAGTATGTATCTGCTATCATGTCATTTAACCGTGACAGCCTAATCCAACTTTAAAATTAAATAATTTTTGGGTATCACATATCCAGTGAATAGCATTTATAGATGAGTTTAATCCAGCAGAAGGTTGCACAGGATCTATGTACCACTGATGCAATGGGAAGCCAAACTATGATTGCTGTCTCTCAGTATAATGACTATAAAAAAAGATAAGCTTCTATAAAGATATCTTTACTTTTTGGTAGAGTCAAACTACCGCTAAAACAGGGATTCCTTGTTGGGATCTTTTTTACACCAGCAAAGTCTCACTGCTAATCAATTTTACCAAGAATCCCCTCCTTGCTTCGTCATCACCATTCTTATTCTTGTTTTGGTGATCACTTCATTGTCGCCAATTAGGCTTCAGATAAATCAGGTTTATTATTTTTACCATGTAGCTGAGCTTGATTTTTTTAACTAACTGGTATTCCTAAAACTTTGATCTTCTATTAATTTCTCATATCGGAATCTTATATGTTAAAAGTTCCTTTTTGACAATCACTTTTAATATCATTAATCATTACCAAGATTTTTATTGTAATGTCAGTGAATAGACAATGATACATTGGTCATATATTTAGACTTATTTTCCAGTCATATCAAATTTTCTGACTTTAGGGATGAGTACTAAGATGTTTTTGGTACTAAATATTGTGTTGATGAGTCCTTCATAACATTTTTTACTTGGTTGAAATTCATTTTATTTGTACAAGTATGGCCGACCAGGGGACAGACACATCTGATATGTAGGAGAAAAGAAGAGGCGGAGAAAACAGAAGTGGGAAAAGAGAGCAAAGCAATCAAAGATAACTCAGAATATGACATGGCACACTTTGGTGTGGCTGGGGCCACGGGTGGTGGGTGACTAGACCTTGGGTGGTATGGCGACCCTGGCTAGTAGGGTGTACCGCCTATGGAGACTGTGAGGTTTTCAGTGTCATATCGGAGGAACCAGATTGTAATCCATGTTCCCATCCATTTCTTCCATTTGTGTTGGAGTGAGCCGAACAGCCAGGCTTGGAAGTGGTCAGCCAAATGGTTGTGGAACCTGACGATGGTTTGGTTAAGGTTGTGGAAGACCCCATTGAATGCGTCAAGGGTAATTGTGTGAATAGACCATATTGCAATGCACACAATTAGGGCCCTCAGTGTCTGGGGAATAGGTGAGGTCATGTTGAGTGCCATGATATCACGGGACAGTCGGAATTTGGTTGTGGGTGGTTGTTGAAACAAGTGCATCACGTTGGCCCAGATATGCGCAGATGTCGGGCATTCTTCTAGGCGGTGTGCTAGTGTGTTGGGTCCGCCACAGATGGCGCATGTCTTGAACATTGAGAACGTACGGTCAGCTGTTCTGTATGTGCGGCGCATGTATCGCCACATTGTAGAGCACACTTGTGGGGATAGGAGGGGACAGGTGACGATGTTCCACACCTGTTTTTGGGTTTGTAGATCATATGGGATGTCTTGGTGGTCCAGGTAGTCGATCCTGGACAGAGGGAAGGATGGTAATGGGTTGGGCGCATTAGATATTGTTTGTCCTCTGTGGAGTTGCACATATCCAGTTTGAGGGTGGGTGTCTTCAGATTGCTGTGCATATGCGAAACTCCAATTTCCTTGTCTTAGGTTGTATAGGATACGTTTGAAATATTGGTTGGTGTTATGTGGTCCAGTGGCATTTGGGTGTGTTACAAGGTACTTCATCAGGGTCTTTGGATTGGAAGGGGACCTCAGATGTAGTGCCCTTGCAAAATTTGTTTGGGCTGCCTTAGCCCAGTGGAAGGATGGTGGGTTGGGTGACGTCGTGGAGGCTATCCATGAGCCTAGTATTTGCGTTGCTCTTTCCATGAAGTTGAGCAGCCCCATCCCTCCTTTCTTCCATGGGCCGTACATGGTCTCCAGCCTGATAGGTGCATGGTATCCCGACCATAGCCAGTTCTGCAGGAGCTTGTAGACTGCGTCGGTGAAGTTGGCAGAGAAATGGATCACATGGGCAGCAAACCATAGCTTTGATAGGATCAGGGAGTTGGCTAATACAAGTCTTCCGGTTAGGCTGGCTTTATTCCTTTGCATACATGTCATTCTTTTTGTGATGTTGTCCAATATGTTGGTTTCTATGGTGTCAAGAGCATATCCACCAGCTTCTAGCCATATGCCCAGATGGCGGACTGGGTCAGTGGCGGGGAGGGGTGCTAAGGGTAAGCACAGTGGTTTTATTGGCTTGGGTCTTTGTTGTGTGGTTAGGTGTGTGGTTGGTTGGTTTCTGTGGTGGTGTGGGGGTGGGGCCAATTTGAGCTGAATTTGCCCATTACAATTACCTCTGTTTTCTGTTTGTTCAGCATGGCATTACTCACTGATTCATATTGGTGAATGATGCGCTCAATCGTCCTGGCATCCCTAATGCCTGAGACTCCAACGACGCAGTCATCAGCAAAAGCGAGCATTTTGGTTGGGCGTTGTCCCTCCAACCTGATTCCGGTGAGCTTTGAGTTTGCAATGCGGAGAAGGGGGTCAAGGGTGAAGTTGTATAATAGGGGGCTAAGTGGGTCACCTTGTTTGAGGCCTCTTTGGGGGTGATGGTGTCGGTTAGGAAGCCTGGGCCTCTGATTTCAAACTTGGCTGAGCACGTTAGGAGGAGCGCCCAGTTTATAAAGCGGGGTGTTAGGTTGAAGGCCTTCAGACATTGTTCTAGGTATCCCCAGTGTACTCGGTCATATGCTTTATTTTGGTCCAGGAAAGCAAGGGCGCCTGTGGGGTTAGCTTGGCAGATATTGGCAATTGTATGGATGTTATCCCAAATTGAGCGGTTTGGGATGAATCCAAATTGATGGTGTGAGAGGGTTGTCTGGGCGATGTAACCAAACGTTTGGCTAAAGATTTTTGTTAGTATTTTTGTATTGGTATTGGTGAGAGCAATTGGGCGCCAGTTGTTCAGATCTGCTTGGTCTCCTTTTTTGAAAAGTGTGACCACGTATGCATCTTGGCCGCCAGGTAGAAGGGATGTGTCTTCTAGGCACTTGTTCATAGTTGCTAGTAGTATTGGTGTGATATGTTAAAAGTATTTTTTGAAAAATTCATATGGGAGGCCATCAGGCCCAGGGCACTTGTTGCGTGGGGTTGATCTTATTACCTCCCATAGTTCTTCTTTTGTTATGGATGCTGCCAGGTCTGGTTGGCCAGCTATGGTATTGATATTGGCGGATGATAAAAAATTTTCAATTTTGTTGGTGATGCGAAATCCGCCATGTACAGGTCAGTGTAAAATCGGTGTAATTCAGCTGATATTTCCGATGTTTTGGATGCCATTGTGTCATCCATTTGGTGGACCTGTGTGCAGGTCGCCGACTTTGAAATCAGTTTAAATCGGCAGAAAAATTGGGCTGTGTGAGTTTCTCTGGATAAAATGTATTTTGATTTATAGCATATTTTGGTGTAATGCTGGTGTTTTCTAAATAGGGAGTTTGCCTGTGTTGATAGTTGAAACCACAGGCGGCCCCATTGGGGGGTGTATCCCTCACTAGGTGTATTATTTTCTAGGTGTTGAAGCTGTCTGATAGCCTTGTTGATTGTCACAGAAATCGCAGCTATTTTTCTGGAATTTAGGTGGCAAGCTTTCTTAGTTGCACGAGCCTTGAAAGTTTCCCATTTGGTGATACAATTTCCATCAGGTGATTATCTTTCTTGCCATGTTGTTAGCACCATCTCAATCCAGAGTTCAAGTTCCATAAGGTGAATGGTGCTCGGGTGAACTCTGTGCCAGGTGGGCGGTTTTTTATATTTTTCCAAGGATGATAGCATTATTGAGACCTTCCGATGGTCAGAGAAAGGGATAATTGTTGTTGTAAAGTTCGATACTCAGTGTCAGAAGTCTATAGGAGCGAGCATCAGGTCAATCTGGGTCATTGAAACCAGCTGGTTATTGTTGTGGTGGGGTCTTGTCATGTTGGCCAGGGTGGGGGCTTGTTTGGGGATGGTGTCGCATATGCCCAGTGTTGCCTTTAGTATGCATAGTTCTGTGTGGCCACGAGGTATAGCCCTAGACTTGGGCCAGCAGTCGGTATTAGTGTTTAGCCAGCAGTTGAAATCCCCTGCAAAAAATGTTGCCTCAGGGAATAGGATTGATAGTATATCAGACAGGAATTTTTGGTGGTCATTCAGATTATTTGGGGCATATACACATGCCACGGTGAAATTTTCTCCATTCCATTTGAGGTCTGCCAGGAGTAGCCATCCTCCAGGTGAGATGCTGTGTTTTGGATTTTTACTGGAGGGTTACAGTTTGTTTAAATTACCATCCCACAATTGTATGTCCAAAAGGATTTGGCCAGAAGGAGCATGGTTGACCATGACTCCTCCTCCCCCCGGTGGACAGTGGGGTTCTTGGATGGCCAAGATATCCATGGGGATATTGCGCAGGAAAGCCATTTTTTGGCCTGGGACGTAGGGCCTTGGCTCCTGCGATGTTGAGCGTCCCTATGTTGATTGTGGTAGTCCCCACATCAGGAACGCTGGGGTGACCCACTGAGGTCACCCAGTTCCTTCTCGTGAGTCATACTGCAAGCGCGAGGTCAATTAGCCATATTGTTATCATTGTGTTGATTGGCAATCTTAAAGCTGACATTATTCGGTTTTTTCTGGCTTGGATTACTCCGTATGTTTTGGGTTTGGCGTGTGTTAGCTTTTGCCCCATTGGAAGAATTTTTTTGCCGCTTACCTGTGAGTTTGATGGGTAGGAGTTGTGGGTCAGGGTGGTTGGTTCCTGTGCATAGGTGTTCTCACATTGTGATTGGCTGAAGTTGTCTTCCATGTCATTGTTGAACATATATGATTGGTTGGGAGGATTTTCAGTGGTGCAATGTGGATCTACACCCGCTTGGTTGAGTGTGTTTAATTGGTTGTGTCCAATAGTTTCTTCATTTTGGTTGTTTTGGGTTTTATGTGTTTGGTCTGATTGGTTGTTCCGCTGTGCTGCCATGGCATCCACTTGAATCTGTTCTGGGAAATCGTGGTGCAAGCTTGGGTCTCAGCGAAACTCACGGCTTGCTTGTGGACGGTCTGTGCGTGACGTTGGTCCTTGCGTGAGATGGGCTCAACCAAGGCAATATCAGCTCTTTCACCCACTAGAAGGCAAAAGTAGAGTCTTTAATTTTTCCAAAAGTTGGGCTTGTTTCATCCATATTGTCTTCGCAGAATTCCGGTGCTTCAATCCTGCATTTGATGGGGCAGGCATGGTCCTTGTGGCCTATTGCTGAGCAGAATTCGCAAATGGGTGGGGTGTGCTCTGGTGTGATACAGAAGGGGCGGGATACACTGCCATTGGGGAGGTTGATGGTCACTGTGCGGGGAATTAGGGTGATGTCCTCAGCCACATCTTGGTTGGGTTCAATGATAGCAATTGCCTTTCCTGTGCACAGGTGGGGCAGGAGGGGAAATTTTTTGAATTCAAATTGTTTGATTACTCCATAGCCTTTGAGGCCCCCGCGGAGTTTGTCTGCAAGGACATCATGGTACACAGTGCTCGGAAGTCAGTCAATATGATGAAGAGGTCTTTTGCCTCATTCCATCGTGTGCGCACCATGTGGATAATTCTGTCTTCATTGTTGGATTTTATAAAAAATTTAATTTTTGCTGCTTCTGCCGCTTCTTCTGCAGACATGAACCTGACATCCACCCATCCTCTGTGTAAATTTATGTAATTTACTGAGACAGTGTTTGGGAAAGTCATGGAGAAGGCCTCCCCCATTTTTTCCCATGACTTGAGGGAAGTATCACCAACCATGATTCTGAGGCCATGTTCAAGGGAGGATAAGGGTTGAGAGTGTTCAATTTTGGTATATGCGCCCATTATTTGCAGGAATTGCAAAACTCCGGGTGTGGCGTTGTGCTCACCCTTTTTGGTGGGTGGGTGTGTCAATGTTCCACTGGGGCGTTTTCCCCTGGTGGGTTGGAAGGGCTTCAGGCCTTTCGCGCTGGCCACTTTTGCCCAACTGGTGTTGTTGCAGATAAATTTGCTCATATTCCAAGTTGATTGTCAATCTCAGAAAAATTGCGTAGAATCGTGTTATTAATAAAGTGATAATAACGGGAAAGAAAAGCTTGGTTGAAATTCATACAGATTATATTTTCATAATGGGTTGCACAATATCAGGTATAGGTTTGAACGATGGTGCAATTTTAAATCCTTTTAACTTTACCAATCATATAAAAGTTCAATGGTTATAAACCTCGCTTAATAAGCTTAAATTTCCATAGTTATTTGATATATATGTAATCAAAATGGAGAAGAGGTTTGGCTAATTGAAATTCTTATAGTTAAATCATCAGATCTAACTTGGTTACCTTAGCCTTAACTCATCTCTGATCAATAGTATGCTTTAAGTCAAGATTGTGGATCAATTTGTTACTTTATCTTCAGCTTGGCTCCCTTTTTTACTTCTTTTATTCCTGTTGGGATTTTTGCCCATATTCCCAGCCTGCTAGATTACCTGGTGTCGATAGGGAAAATTCTATAAGGCGAAGTGAATTGGAAATTGGTTGGCCCAAATTTTGGGAAAACTACGTTCAGGGGATTTTGGGATATTTGCCTGGTCATATCCATCGAGGAATTGATCTGGATGAATACCTAATATCTCATTGGGTGGAGCAGCCAACAAAATAGGGGCATCTGATAGTGATTAACTATCAGGTGTACCAATTGGGATCAGTTGAGTTACTTCATCAAATGATTGGGAATGTAAGGAGTAAGTTGCAAGGCGAGTGATGCCGCCTGCAACTAGCAAATTGATCAGTTGGTGAGTGACCTGCCATAATGGGTAAAAAGTCCCATTACCTAAGCAGGTCACTAGCCAATTATGGTTGGTTCACTTGAATCAAGAGGAAAACGTTAGGGACACATTTCTGACTCTTTTCATTTGAGGTCTCAAGTATGTCCAATGACGGAATACTAGCCAGGATGGGGAAGACCATCGCTGCTTAGACAATGAAGGGTGATTTAATGACAACGGCTGTTGTTTTATTGAAGAGGTGTCAACTGAGGGTTAAACAGCTGAATCCCCTACTATATAATTCCCTAGGGTTCACTATAATAAAAAACACATGATTACTACAGATATTATTATTACTACCAAGATCAACATACATTAAAACATATTAGTTCTATTGTAGATTTGGTTATAGTTAGACTATCAGCATTCAGTGTGAAGTTCCATCTCACGAATATTATTGCAGAAGGCAATAATTGGAAGACTCTCAGAGAGAAGAGTAGAGATCTGAGCGGGGATCTAGAGATTAAGGGAACCACAAATCAGGGATAGCTGCCGACTGTGTGTTAAGCCAAAGGAGACTGTCATCAGAGGATCTTGACAAAGATCAAGTGGACAGTAATAGAGGGAATGATCCCTATGAGTATGACTTATCAAGTATTTAATCAGAAGTACTGGCCAAAGTGTTGGGCCTAATAATAGTTCTAACTCAACTACAGATAATAGTCTCCATACTATTATCAGATAATATATTCTTTACAACGCGAGGTGTACGAGGAAACTGAGCCTGTGCAGTAAAAAGATTACTGGGTTGACAACTGATAATCAACTCCTAAGTAAATATTTTTAAAATTTCATCAGATATGTTACTAGTCATTGCAGTTCAAAACATATTGGTTTATCCCTCATGTATTTTATTGAATTCTTTATTTAATTTAATGGTTACCTCTTTTATAGTAAGAGTCTCGAAGAGCCACATTGAGAGGTGTCTATAAAAAAATCATGAAGGCCTCCAAACATCAAAAATTATAAACCTTTAAGCATGTAATGGCTGTACATAAGTATTAGTATGCTAGGTCCCACCTTTCATGGATTGTTAGCCATATTGGATAATATTATATAAATGAGACCAGCATATGAAGGATCAAGAACCCCAGAAAATGTTAGGATCTCTTTTACTTAGGAGTTGGCGGCCCTCATATTTTTTATAGATTACTGGGAGTAAAATTCACGTGAACTCTGTTATTGATAGTAACTTGCAACTTTTAGGGTATCATTTTTGACTCTGTGTATACAAAAACATTTCTTCTGTATCATATACACTGTAACAGGTGGGTTTGCGCCAATATGTTACAAACAAATTGGGAATAAAGAGCCATGTTACTGACCATACTAGAGACAGGCCCACAGAAGCCAATCCCAAAACCCAACCGCCATGCCTCATTATTGCCACGTATTCTTGCACAACTGTTCCCGCGACGCTGCACATCAACAGCAGGGTATGGGACCAGAAAAGGCCGAGAATGACACCAACGCCACGCTGAGCTCACTAGTAGAGCATAATTCCGATCCAATTTTGATAATATTTTTAATTGATTAATATCTTTTTCTTAACAAGCAAGAGTTCTTTATTTAATTATCTGTTATTTCATAGAAGATGCTACTGCCCTTCAGGGCCATGACATCCTCTAAATAACGCTTTGCCAGTATGGATTAAGCTCCTCCTAGGCTAAGCTTTCTCAAGCACCATTCAGCACATCTCTTGCAAAGAACCCATCCCACTGGATCATCATCCATAAATGCGTAAGCCAGGTGTCATTCTGAAGATGCATTTTGGGTTCAGGATGTCGAATTTTTCCAGCTCTGACTTTTATTCAAGTTTGAGGCTCTTTGGATTAAAGCAACATTCAGATTGAACATCAACTGATCTGAAGCAATAAATGGATCAGGTGCCTCCTGATCCGTTACATCACCCCCTGTAAAGACCAGAACTCCTGGACCTTCTCCAGGCATTATGCACTGTCTTCCTTTGTCTGCCACATTGCCTCATCCACCAGATAGCTCTTCCATTTCACCAGCAATTGCTGCCGTCCCCTCACCCATCTCACATCCAGTATACATTCCACCTCATATTCCAGCACATCCCCTTCCCTAGGGCTTAGCAGTCTAGTTGATCCGGACCTATTCCCTTGTATGCAAGTAACTGGGAAGTGTGTATCACCGGATGGCCTTGGAACCTACTGAAAAACTTAATTTAAAGGCAACCTGGTTAATGGCTCTGATGATCTGGTATGGGCCCAAAAACTTCAGTACCAGCTTCTGACTCTTAACCAGGACAGCTTAGTTCTTAGCCCCCACCAATACCCAGTCCTCAGGATTAAAAGTTGGATCCAGCACTCTTCATCAATCAGCCTGTCACTTCTGCCAAGCCACCGCCCACTCCAGATTCTCCCATAACTTCTTCCTAATATCTGACATGGTATGCGCCATCTCATTCACCCCCTGACAAACTCCGCTTACACATTTTCCACCAATCTGGGACTGAGATCATGATTTTCTAAAAACAGTGACATTCCCATTGAAGATTGAGAATGATTGTTGTAAGTGAACTGGGCCATCGAAACCCATGAAACCCAGTCATCTTGCCAATCAGAAACATAACACCGGAGATACCGCTCAAGTATCTTTTTCACCCTTTCCATTTATCCGTCAGATTAAGGATGGTATGTCAAGGACTGACCAGGCCTGATTACCAAATTCCCCAACAAACTTGACCATAATTTTGAAACAAATTGTGGACCACAGTCTGAAATGATTTCCTCAGATAAGCCATGCTAGGAGAACACCTCATCAATGAAAACCTTCACTGCGTCCATTGCCAAAAAACTCCTGGTGCATTAGAAAGACTCAGCGTATTTGGTTATTCTATCCACGACCATCATAACCGCATCCTTCCCCTACACCTTTGGGATAACCGTTAAGAAATCAATGCTAATTGAGCTCCATGTGCCACACGGTATTGAGAGCGGATTTAACTTACCTGATGGTGGTTTTAATTAGGGCTTTGATTTTATGCATACCAGACACTCCCTCACGTACTTCTTGACATCCCTATTCAGTCCCAGCCACAAATAGTCCTGTTGCACCAATTCTACCATCTTCTCCACTCCCGGATGACCCACCAATGGATGATCTTGAGAAACCCAAATTATCTCTCATTGTAGCGATGGGTTGAGCACACATATGTGAGAATTGTGGTATAGCACCCCACCCCTCTTCATGAAGGCCTCATGGTGCTCATGCGGCCACTCCTCCATCATCTTGGCTTTCAGTCACCAGCCAAATTCCGATCTCCCTTGTTTCTGGAGGACTTCCTCCCCCAACTCACTTTCCCTATCCTCAATCATCGCAAATTGGTCTGGAAAAAACATTGTGGAAGTATTAAACTCCTCCAATTCCTCCTTTTTATACATGAAGCCCCCATCTTGATTCAACCAATCCACTAGGACATTTGACGATCCTGGCCTGTACTCTACCCAGAAGTCATAATGGACCAGCCCCACACGCCATCTGGCCTGTCGCTGGTTCATCTTCCTGTGTTCACAATAGTATTCCAACGCTTTGTGGTTCGTTCAAATAACAAAAGGATGCTGTGCATAGAGTAGGTGGTGCTACAATTCCCGCAAGGCTGCCATCACCACCAGCAGTTCCTTATCATATATATTGGGCAATTTATTTCAGCGAGGAGAATTTTATGCTAAAGTAACACATGGGGCTTTCTAGCCCATCTTCCCCTTCCTGAAGCAATACTGCACCTACAGCATAATTTGAGGCATCAGTTTCCATCACGAATGGCCTCCCAGGGTCTGTATGGGTCAGTACAGGCGCAGTAAGTAACTTACTCTTCAGTAATTCAAATGCCTGCTCTTCCTTCCTTTCCCATACAAATGGGACATCCTGTGTTAGACGCGTGAGAGGTAAGCCCATTTGGGAAATATTCTTCACAAACTGATGAAGGAAGTTCAATGTTCCCATAAGAAACTCCGCACCCCCATCTGATCTATAGATACCTTCCATGTCTGCACCGCACACATTTTATCCAGACATACTCCCAAACCATTTTTAAAAAACCACGTTGCCTTGGATCGTTACCAAACTTTGATTGAATTCACAGTTGGAAGGTTTTAATATCAGACCCATCCAGCCAATTGCCCTCAGAACTTCTCGTACATCTCAGACATGATCCTCTCAGGACTGCAAAAACACTAATATATCATCCATATAGGCGGCACAGCATCAAACAACTATCCTTCCAAGGACATGGTTAATCATCTGCTGGAACACTGCCGGAGCATTTCTAAGCCTGAATGGCATCACACGATACTGATACATCCCCAGGTGGCACTTAAACGCTGTGTATTACTGATTCTCCAGTATCAACAGTACCTGGTTGAACGCGTCCACGAGGTCAAGCTTTGTAAAAACGGTGCATCTTTTAACCATTGGGAGTATATCCTCCAACAAAGGCATCAGATACATATCAGGCTCAGTAACCATGTTCAGACATCGGAAATCTATGTATGGGCATAAATCGCCACTCGCTTTTGGCACCAGTAACACAGGAGACACAACTGGAGACATAGAGGGCTCAATTAAACCTTTGTCCAACATTGATTTCACATAGCCCTCCAACGCTTCTATGGCCCATTCATTAAGAGCATATACTAGACATCCCATGGGTAGCTCTAACCACTCCTTAAACTGGAATGAAAACGCAAAAGAACCCTTTGGGGAAAAAGGCAAGTTTCCAATAGGAACAAATACATCAATAAGGTCACTATATTAGGCTGGTAACTCTACCTCCTGCATTCCACCCAAGCTCCTATGACCACTCAGAACATTGCTCCTGACATCCAACTTCCATCTCATCTGCGGCCCCATCTGCAGAGTCAGGGTGATTATCTTATGCAGAAAATCAACCTGGGGCTGGAAGTGATGCCACCATCGCATCCCCAATACTACAGGATAGGCCAGAATTCTGATTGCACTGAAGCCTTCTCTGAACCAAAACGGGTTCTTCCAAACAACTACCCAAGGCTTAAACGTCATGAGGGGGCCCTCCTTAACATAATGGCAAACACCACCTCAGGACCCCTCTTCATTTCCAAGTTTAAAAGTTCTGCCAAGGCAAACTCCACATAATTTTCCTTGGCCCCAGTATCAACCAGGGCCAACACCTTCTCTGTCTGACTGTTCGAGAATAACTCCACCATAATAAGTAACTGAGGATAAAGCAAAGAAGTAGATTTAATGTTTAAAGCATTTTCAGATTGCAAATTTTCAGGTAAGGTAGGTCTAGGACTATAACTCTTCCCAGGTCCCTGACCTCCTGTCCTTCCCAACTCCTCACCATTTCCCTGGCGGAACCCTCCATTGATATTTTTAAAATTCCTGGGTGATCCCTGCCAACCTTCTCGACCTCTGCTAGCCACTGCGGGCAACTGGCCCCTTCCCAGAGACATAGAATCTTTCCACTGGTTTCATGCCAAGGCCAATTGTTTCTCCACCTGCACTTCCAACGCAATTTCTTCTGCCAACGTACTCTGAACTTTAGCAGCCGCCATGATGGCTAACATATCTGCTTACAGCCCCTGTCAAAACATTAACGATGATAGTGAATATGAGACTTGTGCTACTTTCGCCAATGGTTAGAGAATATACCCATATTTCACAACCAATCCTCGCCCCTAACACACCATCAGCAAAGCTGACCGCACCTCATCCTGCGCCTCATCTGGGCAGGCAGCCTAATTGATCCAATCAACAAACTCATCCATGGATCCTGGAAAGTGATTTTGCTCCTCAATTAACTCTTGCACCCACCCAGCCAAATATGAAGGTAGTGATTCCACAATTTGCGCAATCTGCGGCGAGAAAGGGGTCTCCCCTCCCATTGCTTAAGCCAACTGCGCCTAAGAATGAATTCACGACATCACTTGGTGGATCTTCTCTAAAGCTTCCATGGGCAAAGCAACCCGACCTTTTGGAGACGTAGATCCTCCTTGGCTCTCCTCCATCTTATTGGGACTTGCGCCACACACTCAAACCACCTCTCTTATTATGAAAGTTAGTGAGAAACTCACCATCAACATTGTCAACACATGGCGATACCATTCCTCCCCTCCTGGTGCCACCACCTCTTCTTGGGGCCCCCACAAACTGACAAAAAAGTATTTGAGTTGCATCTAATGTAATGGGTTGGTTTTCACCAATATGCTATGAACGAGTTGGAAAGTAAGAGCCATGTTACTGACCATACTAAGGACAGGCCTACAGAAGCCCATCCCCAAACCCGACAACCATGCTTCAGCATTGCCATGTGTTCTCATACCACTGTTCCCACGATGCTGCACATCAACAGCAGGGTCTGGGACCGGGAAAGGGCTGAGAATGATGCCAACGCCACGCTGAGCTCACAAGTTGAGCCCATAATTCTGATCCAATTTTAATAATATTTTTTAATAAAATAAATATCTTTTTTAAAAAGCAATTGTTCTTTATTTAATTCTCCATTATTTCATAGAAGATGCGACTGCCCTTCAGGGCTGCAACATCCTCCCCTAAATAGTGCTTTGTAAGCATGGAATAAGCTCCTCCTAGGCTAAGCTCTCTTAAGCATCAGCCAGCACATTGCTTGCGAAGATTCTGCATCCCACTGGATCATCATCCACACTATGCATAAGCCTGATGTCATTCCGTGGATGCATTTTGGGTTCAGGATGTCGGATTTTACCAGCTCCAACTTCCCTAAGTTTGAGGCTCTTTGGATTAGAGCAACATTCAGATTAAACGCCACCCAATATGAAGCAATGTACGGATCAGGTGCCTCCTGATCCATTACATACACTATGTAATGACAGCCCTATTGGAACCTTTTTATGATATATATTTCATTCAATCCTTAAAAATCACTAACAGAGAACAGGTTTAGGCTTTGACACCCTCCTTGCTATCCTTTGTATCTTAAATTTTAATGAAGCGTGGGTCCCTATTAAAAATGAATTTCTCCATAATGGATAACATCATTGTAATTAATAAGAGATTGGGTCCACAACAGTATCTCATAGCTGTTAGTATCAAGTTATATAGCTGAAGCGTCCAAGGACCTTTTGCATGCTGAAGCGGGAGTGCAGAGTAGGCCCTAATAGATCTAGTACATTATTATCTGGCGAGTCTATATTATATATACTGTGAAAAATCAGGAGAGATCTTAATAAAAATTATAAGCTTAAATAAATAACAATAACAGGTGATCCACTATCTATAATTGCAATTTCTGTTTTTTGAACCCTGACACCGGCCCATACATCAGGTCCCTTAACAAAGAATGTAAAGTAAAAAATAATTATTATAGCAAAATTAAGAAATATCAAAATGTTTTCTGATGAAAGTAGATAACTTATTCTCTGGTTCATTCTTGGAGGCGGCTTTTTTGAGAACAAAAAATAAAGTAAAATTAGGTAGAGCCAAGCTAAAAAATGACATCAATAAGAGCCTCTTTCTTCATGCTGACAACTCTTTTCCCACTTCCTCAGCGCATCATCTCCAATATTTGTCACCTGTGTGACGTCTTCTTTTGAAATAAGTGCAAATTATAATATCTTTATCTTTTGCTCTGATAGCATTTCTTGATGTCTTCTTGAGGGTCCTATAAGAAAAAGTCTATTTAACATGTATGGGGGATCCTTGTTTAGAGCTTTTTGATCTCTTGGATACACATAAAGTGCCACTTGAGCCCTATAAAGTGCTTTTGGACATCATATTTTAAAAATATTAAACAGAGATAATAGCAGTGATAGCGTTAACTAAGATTATACATTAAGTGGAGACTAAATGTAGAGCGCAGGCATAGGTCAGGTATCAAATTTAGCGGGTCTTACTCTTCTTAAGGTATATAGCCTAAAGGCTTATTTCTATTCAAAAGGTTTTGATACTTTAAAACTCTTGAATCAAAGCAGTCTAATCTGCCCTCAGGTTTAGCAGTCTCTTAGACAAAGGGTTATATTCTTTCTGGCTTCACAACAGAAACAGGAATGGATATGTCTACTTTTGTCTGTCAGTAGCCTCTCCATCGCACTTTTATAAGCATTGAGATGGCTTAACCTATTTCTGATCAGTTATATATCTTTTACTATAAACCGGGATTTAAAACTAAAGCCATAGGGGACAGAAAGGGTATTAATGGTTAGCATTACACTTTGACTTTGCTCAGAAGATAAATCTATGCATACTTATGGAAAACTCTTTGGTTAACTTGTCTTCTCACTCTTTCCATATCGTTCTTTAACTTATACAGCATTGGGTGAGGGTACCACATTTGCGTTTTGTTCTGTTTGTGCCTTAGGGCCAAAATCTAGGCTTGTTGGTTTTGTATTTTGGCTTCACAACAGTAGACTTTAGTCCTAATTTTATAACATGTCTACTTCAAATAATTAAGATAGTAATTGGTGCCTTTATTAAACGCATCCAAGTTATCTTTATCTCTGGCAATTTCATCCAGAAGTATCTTTGAACAATAGGGCTCTCATAGGGATGGACACCTTATTATTGAGCTTATACCAACAAGTTAATTAATTGCTACTTTTATCATCCCTAACACTTCTCTCATCTGAGGGACATCAGAATCTTTGGCATAATAAGTAGAGAATCTAGAAGGTACCTGTGGTTCTTTGGGAACCTGACTTACTCATCTCCATAGAGCCCCAGGCCCATAAGCACTTGTGGCTTCAAGGTTCTTCTGAACCATCTTATCCAGATAAACCTTGAGGCTTTTGGCACATTTAGGCTCTTGTACTCCGATCACTGCAAAAAGTAATGACAAAGTCAATGTAACTCTTTAATCAAGGTCTTTGTTGCAATTAATTTGACCAACCATCTGTTTATATATTTTTATTTAATTTTATTTTTAACAAGTATTTAGATTCAGTGTAAATTAGTGTAAACTATCTTGATATTTTCACCCATAGGTTTAGAATTAATGTAAGAGTAAAGAGGATACTATTGTATGGAGACAGCTAGTCAGTTGCGTCTTCTTTAAAAGTAGCTTCAACCCCATCCAGTTAAACTCATACTATGGCTTGAGAAATAACTTGAGAATTGTATTCCCTTCAAAACTTTAATTTATAAGAATCTGACAAAAAATATATAATAAGCTGAATTCTTATTTTTGATTAAAAATACTAGGGGTTTTATAGGTTGAAGTTGAACACCTTTTCAGATGGCTCACTGAAATTAACTAGTTACCTCCACAAACTTTAACCCTTGGATTAACTATAGAACATAGCGGGCTCCATCGCCTTAGTTAATCCCCTGTAGAGCAACCTTTACGGTTTGGCAGACAACTATTAGTATCAAAACCAAACGCCAATTTCTTAGGGCCATGTTGCCTGGTTACTCCTACAACCTACTGTCATAACAAGTATCAAAGATGATTTGGTAGCTTAATAAAAATGACTGTAATTGTTTGGCGCCCCACCTTGAATGATTCACAGTAGAAATTTGAATATTGGATATTTAGTCATCATCAAGTTACTTATTAACATTGTCAGGGATGATCCCTGATAGAACATTATCATAATCAATCATAAGATTTACATAATTTGTTGGATTGCAAGTAATACTTTAGCCATTCCTCATCATCAAACAATAGACTGTTAATTAAAAATATTCAAAAAACTTAATTTATAATTGGGAAAATGTATGTACCAAATTAAAGTAATTTAGAGCTTAATATAAACTGAGATGGATAATGTGGTCAATTATAGAAATTTCAACACATCTCCCAGATTGACTAGATTATACAGCTCTCATTTCACGTTTAGTAATATTACTTGGTACCAAGGCTTTGTGGATAAGTTTACTAAAACATATAGCCTTCATTAAATGTGGCATGTTGCATCGCATAAATTCAGCCTGTAGTGATACTTAGTAAACAGTTTTCTGAAATGGATACCTTTCATTTTAGAATGCATGTTACATACCCTGAATAAGTTTGGTGCATAGAGATCCAGATACTGTTTTTTTAGTAAAGAAGATACTTTTGTCAACACCACTGATCCTAAACTGATATTAGTTTAATAGTTTTATAACTTTTAAACAGGTCTATTAAGTCAATTGGAGAATTTTCCACATATCACTAGCATATTATATATATAAACTGTTCGCCATTAATGTTTGTTTCCTCATAATTTGGGGATTATTTGACTAGACATCTAAGGTTCACTTAAATCCCAATCTTCTTTCCTCAAGGGACATGGTGATGGTTTAATTATCTTTAAACCATATCTTGTATTGAATATAAAATATAAATAAAGTAATATATAAGTTACATTTTTTAATTTTCAATTTTTTCTTCTTTTTTTCTTCTTTATATTATTTTTTATATTTTATATGTTATATTTTTTATACTCATGTTTTTAAAAAATTTCTTTTTACCTTCTCAATTATCTGATCATTGTTGATGTTTTTGATTATATAAGCATCTGTTGCTAAATTTAAGAAACTTTGAATGGCCCTATTCAGAATTATATTACTTTAGAGTGGTGATTAATCCCAGCAGTGTCATAATAGGCAAGCTTATCACCAATTGCCAATTTGGTAGGACAAATGAATCATTTTCATACTTGGCTTGATTATTAGCATCATTTGCCATGCTTAGAGTTTGACTCAAAATGTTGGCATATTAGAAATGATCCCTAAATTTTTTGTATTAGAATGTTGATCCTGAACTTATCCAATTTGTATGAATGATTTCTTATCTTCATTTGCCATTTTTGCCTTGTCATATATTTGTTGAAGTTATGGCAATAGACTTTTTTTTAAAATAATGGACAATCACTTTTGATTTAGCTCTTATAATGGCATTCACATTCCCATATATAACTTGACAAAGTGGATCATCTGTTGGTTCATCCATTAACAGAATTGAGATTTCTAATTTATTATTTTGAAGTTTATCTTGTGAACCTTGATGGCATGCGGTTTTAGAATGTTCCCATCTAGACTTAAAAACTTTTTCTTCCTCTAAACTAGATTCTTGCTCCATTGGAGAAGCACAAGGCTCACTTATTCCTTTATTTTTCTTGCTCCAGCACTGATTATCATAATGACTATATTTCTGCACCTGGCGCAAATAATGTGTGACTTATTGCTAGGCCATTTTTGTCCTTTGAGTGGTTTCCCCATTTAATTTGTAAGATTCTTTCTCCAGTTTAGGGTTTCTTGCCAAATTTTTGTTAAAATGTGGTTGAGGGTCAAAATTCAGTTTTGGTGCATCAAAAGTTGAGGCTAACGCTTTCAGTTACTCCTCCACTTAAGAGGTGGTAGAATTGTTAGTCAACTCTGACACCATATATTAGTGTATGAATTGATAAGGGTAGAGCACTTCTTTCATAACAATTAAAGCATCAAAATTGCTCATTTTATTAGCTCCATCAATATTTGTGCCTCTTGACAGAACAATCTACAACCTCATCCATGGACTCATCTTTTTAAAATTGTATTTCTATGAACCCTTGCTTTCAACTAGCCATTAATTCAGGGCTGACAAATTCCTTCTATAACTGCATTTTTTGACTCATTACATGACCAGTTCTCCCCCTGAAATTGGGTAGTACCAAAATCTGGCAATCAGTATCCCAGCTAAAATCACCATAACAGGATTTTGGTGATCAGTGCACCCAAACATTGTCATTTCAATTGATCAGAAGAACGCTGGGACATTATCCCTATAGAACGTTTGTGATTTTGGGGTAGCCCAAAATTCTTCAGTTCCAACAGGCTTGGTTGCAGGACGAGTAATACAGCAGCCAATATAGCGCCAATAAGGTTGCTACTTAGAGTCATCACCAAATTGGCGGCAAAAGCACTTGTCATATTTTGGGATGGGCTGAATGCTCTCCACGTTACTATCTTTTTTCATTTAAGCCATGATCACCCAATTCAGTTCTTCCTGAACATGAAAACGTTTATGTTTATACAACATTGTAATTGTTTCAAGAGTTGACCATGCTTTTCCCATAATAAATAATTTCAACCTGTTATTGCTACAAATATGACTTTAAACATTAGTAAGTCCAAAACAACTTTTGTTTGTTTTTACTCCAATTTGAGATTTTTACATTAACGTTATTGTTTTTCATGACAAGGTTGATTTCTTTTTCCACCTTGGCGTTTCATTCATTAACTTTGGTTGGATCAGCCTGATCTACTGATAATAAGGTGTTCTAATTAACGCTCTCTGACTCTTCTCATAGATGCTGGATTTCACACTGAATGGAGGACATGGTATCATACTTCAGCAAGACTCAAATACCCCCTGTAATTAGCACCAAATGCAAACTATCTTGTAAGGTTAATGCTAAATTTAGACTAGTGTATGAATTAAAAAGGAAACAAGTTGTATAGAGACATCTAGTCATTTAAGCCTTCTTTATAAGCAGCTTCACCCCTCTCAGGTATACTGTTACTATGGCTTATGAAATCAACTTGGGAACTTTATTTGCTTCATCTCTTCAATTATGTATTAAAATACAATAGATTTTTACCAATTAAATTTTTTTTTCAAAAAATACTAAAAGCTCTTATTGTAAAATAGGTGCACAACTTGTCAGCTGGATCACTGAAAATTAATTTTTTAAAATTTTAATCCTTGGGATTAAATTCTGAACATAGCAGTTTCCATTGCCATAGTCAACCTCCTGTAGGGCAACCTTTACAGTTTGGTGGCCATATATTAATGTAGGAACCAAACAATGATCTCTTAGGGCCACGTTTCCTGGTTACTTTACAAACTACTACCATAACAAGCGTTAAAAACGCTTCAGTAGCTTCAGAAAAATAACTTTTATTGTTTGGCGCCTCAATCTTAATAATTTACAAAAGTAATTTGAATATAGGCTATCTAACCATCATAAATTACTTATTAACATTGTTGGGGATGATCCCTGATAAACAATAGTCATAATCAGTTATCAGATTTACATCCTTTGGTGAATTGCAAGAAATATGTTACTCAGTAATCATCAATCAATATACTATTTGCTGGGATTCTCCTTTTATTGGGGGAAGCCACAAATAGGGTTGCAACTTATCTATGGGCGGATGCCAGATTGTTCTTCCCATTAACTTAGGTTGATCCTGATCCAAAGTATTGGGGATTGACCCCAATAGTAATATTGAGTTAAGTTCATATTTGACACTGGTTACTAAATGCTGAGGATGTTGAAACTTCAATTGGGCCATGGAGAATTACCATCTGATGCTGACCCAATTAATTCACCCTTTTGGATTCACTGGTGACTAATGCTGAGGATAATCTTACTCCCCATTGCATTAATTATTTATCTAATTGATTTTATCATTGGCAAATAAAGCCAACTTTTTATAACTGCCAGATTCCTTCCTTTTATGATACATCGAGGTCTTATAAATACCTCAAGGATCTATTTAATAAAATCTTTGTTTCTCGCCTATCACCTTTCCTTTTTTAGTTTTACTTAAGGCCTTAATGGCCTATTAACTCAATGGGGGCTTTGGGGCCTTTATTAATAGGAACCAGGTTGGAGTTGCTCCCCTGAAGTCCCAATAGGCTCCATGGTGGCATTAAGAGACTGGCAAAGGAGTGTTTTCATGGGGCAGTAGTCACGTCATTAACTGGTAGTGAGATTTTTAATGGGAAACGCCCTCATTAGGGAATATTTTGCGCTTGGTTATTGGTTTTAAAAAGTCAGGAAAATTTCAGCCATTAAAATCAGAGCTATACCCAAAGGGCAGTTATTATCATTGAACCATTAAATAGATATAGATAAACTTATTTTTGGCAAAAGCGGGCCAGCAACAGGTAGTGATTAAGTGGGAAAGGACATCCAGTTGGCGATTGTCCATCTAAATTATGTGAAGTGAGGCTTACTCAGAATACATTTTCTGGAATTATGCATCTTGGGGCCTTATTACTTGCTTTAGGAGTAACTATACCAACTTCTAAAAGGAAGGAAGGAAGGGGAGGATTAAACCTTAGATGAAAATCTACAGGATCAATGATAGAGCACATGATGTAAGGTGAGCGGTACTCTTTAACATGGCAAGGAAGAAACTTTTTATTTAAGTGGTCCAACCCCAAACAAAGAAAATAGTCACCTACTTTCCACATGGACCCAGAAAGGACAATTGGGGCAGAGTGGATATCAGCAAGATGGAGAATTGCAAGAGTGCGTTGTGGCGATGATGGCAGAACTTTGCAAAAGTGCAAGTCCCAATGAGGATACTGGTCTCATTAGGGACCCCAAAATGAAGGATGAGGTCATAGCCATAAGAAGCTAAATTGTCCAGGAGGTTTTGGTGTAACACATCAGGGGAGGGGGTTGTGCAATCCCACAAACTAAAAAACTATATTTCATCTTTTAGAAAACTCAATTGGTGGGAAGAGGGTGCGCTTGAAGACCAGGGGCATTGTTGCTGCAACAGCAGCGTCAGTT
This sequence comes from Massospora cicadina, assembly GCA_022478985.1. Taxonomy (NCBI): domain Eukaryota; kingdom Fungi; phylum Entomophthoromycota; class Entomophthoromycetes; order Entomophthorales; family Entomophthoraceae; genus Massospora; species Massospora cicadina. Next base: position 130,354 of record JAKSZP010008036.1, read on the forward strand.
TCAATGAGAAGCCAATGTTGAAGTGCCCAGTTATAGGTGCAAAAAAACAGATAAAAACTGCAGGTTGTATCACATTGATGGTTAACTCGATGATGGCTGCTTCTGCTTAAGGAAAGAGATCCCCATATTTGACTTGAAGTCAAATTGCACACTGTTCCAAAGGATCACTATATGGCTTCATGGCACTGCCTAGGAATGCATAAGGTAGAGGTCAGGCCTTAAGGTTAGAAAAAAGATAAAAGTGTTGCAGTGCTATCTGATCCATCTCAGACACACTTTAACTGCGTCCAAAAGACACTAGGAGGCGTTGCACCATTTCCCCACATGGGAGAAGACATCATATGTGACAACATATAAAATAAAATGACATGATGGTGAGTGTTGTTTTTAATTTTTAACTAAAAATATATCTGGCCAAAAAGTAAATAAATTAAAGACTTTCCTATAGATATTTCTCCTTTATGGAGCGTAATTCTTTTTACTATAAATAACATAAAAAGTCCTTCATCTAGGGTTTGGCCATTTATGGTGTAGACCCCATGTTGCAGTTTTTGGTGCCCCATGGGGCGGATCATCTGGCAGGCCCTTACACCTTTGCGATGATCTGCCCATTTCATTGCAAAACCCACCTCATGATTCCCCCCTGCACTGTGATCAGGTCCGCACCCAATCATCCTTTTTTGGCATGCATTGAAAATGGCTGTGCCATCTGCCCCTTGTGTTTTGAGCTCAATCACTCAAAGTGAAAGTGCCCTATGGCTTCTGCTTCTGCCGCTTCTGACTCTCCCCCTCCAGCGCCGCCCTGGAAGCTGCCTCACCCCAATTTTTAAGTGGGGCTTGATTCTCCCGCCCCCAACCTTGGGAAAAATTCTGACATGGCTTCCAAAGCTGCAGCCAATCAAATTTTTAAAAATTTAAAAATTTGTTTGATTTATGGCGCCCTGAGCTGAAGGCTGAAACAGTTTCAGCTGAGCTGCCATGGTTGAAAGCTCGCAGCCAATCAGGTGCTGCCAACCTGCCAAATACGGTGGCTGGGCTGGCACTAGCCAATGTAAATCCCTTTGAAGCGCTTGAATGGATTGGTGATTCAGATTGGGATTATAATGTTGAGCCTGATTTTGCTTTGTAGGAATTCTTTGTCAATCCTCCCAATTTGCACCCCGCCATATTTGCCATAAAAACGTTTTTCCAGTTTATAATTATATAAATAAAATGGCAGTTGAAGCCGCTGCTGCTCCTGCCAACACCCTACTACGCCAGCAACTCCATGGGGCGATGGAACCCCTGGTTGAGGAAATTTCTTATCCCCAATTTCCCCAATGATTTTGAGGAAGGTGTAAAATATGAGATTGAGGAGCTCACTTTTGGTGCAAGCCGCGCTTTCATCAACGCGGCAAAAACCTCTCTGTTTGACCCCAACTATCCACAAACTCACCAGAACATCAATCTTTCACTTGTGTGCCATCTCTCATCACTTTTGCTGAGCATCAACTTGCTCAATATGTTGAGGCAATAATTACTGCTGGCCTCATAAACAAAGGAAACCTGCAGCTATACCTCCTCAAGCCCCATGTTGCTGATGCCACTACCCCTATGTTGTCCGCCATTGTCCAGCAGCTAATGTGGGCGCCCAACAAAAGTTTCCCAAAGCTTCCTCGCCTTCTGATATGGCTTCCTAGGCTGATAGCCTATGGGCTATATTAGGGATTTTTATTTTTTTATTTATATTAATCCCTTTATTTTGCCCATTTGCAAATAAAGATGCGTGGCGGCTCCCCCTTTTAGGTTTTGCACCACTAGTGCTAAAAAGTCCTTTATTTAGAAACATTCTTTTACCTGCACACAGAATATTGTGAGTCTCTTCCTGAGTGCAACGTGCAGGTTTGCACCAGTATACGATAAAGGAGTTAGGAAGTGTAAGCCATGTCACTGACCACATGACTGACAATCCAGCAGAGAAACACCCCCAACCCACACGCCATTAACAGAGTTTGTAACGTATTTGTGGACCAAGGTTCCAGAAACGCTTCATGCAAGCAGCTATTCTGACTTATGAAAATACTGCAAATGAAGCCATTCTTGGCCTAGCTTGCTGGTCAAGCTCATCATTCTGGTTGATTAGAAAATATTCTTAAATTAAACTTTAAAACTGTTTTTAGGCAATCGATAGTACTGGAAACTTTATTGTGATTTTTTGAGAAAACGAAACTATATTTTTTAGTTGCCATTTCCTTAATTAAAGCGTTTGCAATGGTTTAAATAATTAAAATACTAAACTAGGCTTTTGAGCGACATCTAAATCATTACTCATGAAAGCATCACATCCCAAATTATGGAACTTTGGAAGATTCAAGATACCAGTCATTTGATACGCTGGATCAGCCAACATTCTTTAATCCCCAAATCCTTAACTAAGTTTTTTGTCTCAGATTGTCCTTCCAACTGTCCTGACCATTTAAACTCGACCTCTGAATTTGCAAGAAAACTGGAAATTTATTAGTGAGGTTGATGTGCAGATCAGGCCAGCCCCAATCCATCACATCACCCCTCCCTAAAACCCAAGAACTTTCTGATCTTCTCTGGCAGCGCGCACACTCATCTGACACCTGTAAGGTCACTTCCTCCATTGGATACCCTCGCCACGTTACCAGGAATTGCTGCCAATCCCTCACCCATCGCTCATTCATGATTTGTTTGACCTCAAATTCCTAGTTGTTTTCCTCCCAAGGCTTAACGGCCCAGCCACTCTGGTCCCTGCCCCTGGAATTCTGAAGCTGTGAGTCATGGATAACTGGATGGGTCCATGACCCTTCTGGAAGGTCCAATTCAAACGTGACTTTGTTGATAACCTGAAATACCTTATACGGCGTCTAATATTCTAGTTTACCCTCTATGTCTGTTCATTGGATTGGGGATAATATGCTGAAGCCCTGCATGGACGAATTTTCAAGTTATTGAGCAAATTTGACCAGTATTTTGATATAAATTGGGTCCACAATCTGAAATGACCTCTTCTGGCAAGCCATGATGGGCAAATATCTCATCAATTAGCACCTTTGCAGTATTGGCTGAGAACTTTGAGGTACATAGGAAAAACTCAGCATATTTAGTCAATCAATTGACAACAACCATTATTGTATCCTTTTCATAGATTTTGGGTAATCCCATAATGAAATCTATGCTAACTGACCCCCACAACTGGCTCATTATCTGGAGTGGGACTAACTTACCCGCAGGCTGTTTCTGCAAAGGCTTTGAACATGCACAAACCAAGCACTCCAACACATATTTTGTGATATCCTTCTGCAGTCCTTCCCACAAATACTTACACCGCACCAGTTCTTCCATCTTCTAAACCCCAGGATGTCCAACCAATGGGTGGTCATGCAATGCCTGCAGCAATTCCCACTGTAATAATGGATTTGGAACCCATACTTATGAGTCATGATATAAAATCCCATCTATAACCTCATACATACAATGATGGCTGTGCTGTTGGCCCACCACCGTTTTCATCCATAAATGACCAAATGCTGACCTCCTTTGCTTCCGTCAGATTCATCCCCCCAGTTCATCCTTCTCGCTCATCATCATAGCAAATTGGTCTTACTGAGCATGATTGTTGTGATATACTCCTCCAACTCGGCCTTCTCATATGATAACCCCACATCCCAGCAAAACCAATCTGCTATGGTGTTGACAGCTCTCTGACAGTACTCTACTCGGAAATCGTACTAAATTAGCTCCACATGCTATCAGGCTTGGTGCTGATTCATTTTCCTGGGCTCCTGGTAATACTCCAGTACCTTATGGTCTGTCAAAACTATAAAAGGATGATGGGATTACAACAAGTGGTGCTGCCACTCCTAAAGCACCGCGGCCACTGCCAGTAGCTCCTTGTCATATATTAAATAGTTTGTTTCTGCTGGAATCATTTTACGGCTGAAATAACACACTGAGTGCTCCAACCCGTCTTCCCCTTTTTTAAGAATGATGCTCCCACATCAAAATTTGAGGCATCAGTCTCAACCACAAAAGGTTTCTTGGGATCTAAATGCGCAAAGACTTGTGCTGAAATAAGCTTTTCTTACATCAGGTTTAATGCTCACCCCTCTTCTTCCACCCATATAAACGTCACATCTTGCTTTAATCATTTTAGTGGCAAGGCCAACTTTGATAGATTCTTGATGAACCACTGGAGGAAATTAGCCATCCCCAGAAAACTTCTTATGCCTGTCTGATCCTTTGGTGCCTTCCATGTACACACCGCCTGTATCTTATCTGGGCATACCCCAGTTCTTTACCAAACACAACATTCTCCAGGAACGTAACTGATTCCTAGTTAAACTAACACTTCAAAAGCTCCAGTTATAATCCAGCCTCAGCCAATGCCTCCAGGGCCTTTCGCATGGCATTTACATGTGCCTAATTGGAACATGAAAACACAAGAATGTCATCCATATAAGTAATGCAACACTGTCTGATCATCTGACTGAGTACTTGGTTGATCATGCTTTGGAACACCTCTGGGGCATTGTGCAGCCCAAATGGCATAACTCAGTATTGGAACATTCCAAGGTGGCATTTGAATGCCGTATACTTCTGGGATCTCTAGCATCATGGGTACCTGATTGAACGCATCTGCCAGATCAATCTTGGTGAAAATGTTGCACCCTGTGACCATCGTCAGGATATCTTTCATTAATGGCATTGGGTAAGGGTACAGCTCAGTGACCGCATTCAATCTCTATTATTCCATGCATGGCCATAACTCTCGCCTTGCCTTGGGCACCAGCAACACTGGGGACACCACAGCTGACTTTGATGGCTCTATCAATCATCCATTCAACATCAAATTCACATGATCCTCCAACGTGGCCTTGGCTCATTAATTCAGCGGATAGATTGGACATCCATGGTGTGTTCCAACCCTTCTTTAAACCAAAATGAGAATGCAAATGGCCTCATGGGAGAGAACAGCAAATTCTTTTTATGGTCCAAAGACCTCACAAAATCTTGGTAAACTTCTGGTAAGTCCTCTTCATGCATGGCCTCCAGGGTTCTATTCTCATATGACTCATCGTTCCCACCAACTGCCTCTACTTCATCATGGGACCCATCATTGGGTCCAATGGGTACCGTACTGGAAGGCACAACAATCTGGGGTCTTAACTGATGCCACCACTGCATCCTTACAACTACTTGGTGGGCCAGGTTTCCAATTGCACAAAGCTGCTCCCAGAACCCAAATGGGTCCTGTTGTTTTTCCTGAAAGGCTCAATCATCATGATGGTGTCCTCCACGATGCATCAGCAAATACCACCTCTGGACCCTCTGCACCTAAAACTTCAGGCGCTCCGCCAACGCAGGATCAATGTAGTTCTCTTCTGCCCCAGTATCTACCAGGGCCATTGTACCTTCCGTTCCGCCTTCTGTGTGCAGCTCTATGGGAATAAACAAAATAGGATAAAGAAAAGAAGACGATTTAATTTCTGAATGAATCTTTCAATTGCAAATTGGCTAATGATGAAAATTTAGGCATATTCCCCTTCCCCTGACCATGACTCACTAAATAATGCTTTATCTTCATTTCCTTGACGCCCTCCCCCTTGTATGTTCCCAAAGTTTCTTGCGGCTAAATGCCAGCCCCTCTAACTAGAACAGCCACTCACTGGGGACTATCCCTTACCTGGTGATATTGATCCCTCACGCCGTTCTCATGCCAGCGCCAATTGCTTTTCAACTTGTACCGCTAAGGTCACTTTCTCCCTTAGCGTGGCCAGGACCTTTTCTGCTGTCAAAGATGCTAGCAAATCTTCCTACAACCCCTGGAAGAACATATGAAAAGATTGGGAATCTGTGACCTGGGCTGCCTCCACCAGCAGGTGGAAACCCCACACATATTCTTCTACTGATATAATACCCTGGCTAACTGCTAAGAGTGCTGACCATGCATTATCTTTTGCCTAATCTGGACATGCCACCCAGTCAATCAACTCCACACACTCCTCCATTGAGTTCAGAAAACTCCCTTGTTCCTTGATAAGTTCCTGCAACCATATCGCCAATTCTGGGCAATGCATCCACCACCTGGGCTAGTTGGAGCGTGGGAGGTGATCCCCCTGTTGCCTGCGCCAACCATGCCTGAAAGTGGATATACACAATGACTTGATGAATTTTGTCTAGCGCCTCCATGGACAACGTTACCCAATTGTTAGGTGATTTGGATTTTGCATAGAATTCTATGGGTTGTGGAGTTGCCCACCCGTAATTGTCCCACCTCACATAGCAAAAATGCCAACAAGAACCCTTTCATAACCACAGTCAAGAGATGTCAGTTCTATTTCTCTCTGTTGGTGACCACCACTTCCTTGTAGGTCCCCACAAGGTGGAGAGAAAGGTATTTGAGTTTCGTTTTATGTAACATGTGGGTTTGTGCTAATATGCAACAAATGAGTTGTAAAGTACAAGCCATGTCACTGACCACAAGACTGATAATCCAGAAGAGAATCACCCCAAACCTACACGCTAATACCAGAGGTTGCGATGTATTTGTGGACTGAGGTTACAGCAATGCTGCATGCAAGCAGCAGAGTCTGGTTTATGGTAAAACTACAAATAAAGCCAACGTTTATCCTAGCTTGCTGGTAGGCTCATTGTTCTAGTTGATTTAAAAAATATTTTAAAAAATAAACTTAAAGCTGATTTTTAGGCAAGCAATAATACTGGGGATTTTATTGTGATTTTCTGAGAAAATGAAACTATATTCTCAGTTGCCGTTTCTTTACTTTAAAGCATTTGTGATGGTTTAGAGAATAAAAACTAAATCAGACTTTTGAGTGACATCCAAATCATTGCTCATGAAAGCCTTGCATCCCAAATTATGGAAATTTGGAGGCTTTGAGACACCAGTCATTTGATATGCTGGATCAGCCCATGTTCTCAAATCCCTGAATCCTTAACAATAATATCCGTCTTAAATTGTCCTTCTGACTGTTCTGACCCTTCAAACTCAACATCCAAATTTGCAGGTGAATCCAGAAATTTATTAATGGGGTTGATTTGCGGATCAAGACAGCCACAATTCATCACACTGGGGGTCATTTTAATTGTCAAAATTTTAAACTGGCTATATATATTGCAACCCTAGACAAAGCTGCCACATTATGGCCACTTCCTACAATGACCTGTCCCTATCTATACTAAAGTGGTAAAAGGGTTCTTTGTGTTTGTGATTATGCTGCTTCTTCTAGAACGCATAAATCTTACTTTTTTCTCACAACCATGCCATAACATGCCAGAACCTAAGAGGTTAGCTTTTTGCAGCTCCTAACACAATAAGCTTGATTATTCAAGAGCCGTGGTTGCCTCTACTTCAGCCTTGCACTAGTTGTTAAAGCTTTTTTATATCTAAAGATTTCTCTTTTTATTTCATTTATTTTGGGTCTTTATATATATTTTAATGAGAATAATAGATCCCTTGTCATTTTTAAGTACTGTCTTAAGTCATATATAATTCCTAATTAATCCCAGCCATTATCTATTTCCATAACTTTACTGGTATAAATAACCCTTTTACTTTCATTTTTCTACCATGTTTGTGCTTGCTACTATTATTACTTACTCTTATAAAAACACTCATGTTTATCTTGCATAGAAAGTATAGCATATAAGAGCTAATAAAGTCTGTTATTTTTTATAGTAATTTTATTTGCTACATGGTGTTTTTCTTCTGTGACGATAGTAAAAAGTATTTTCTAGCTATGTACATCTATTTGTGTCCTATGTGCCAGTGCTTCTTTACTAAAAGGGTGCAAAAAAATTATATATTTAGATACTTATAGGACCTTTTGTTTAGTTGCTGTTAAAAGGCTTATGAGAAGCTTGCTATACTGAAAGAGAAGCTACATATAAACTAAAGATGTCTATCTATGATTAACCTATTGTTAAAAACTAATTAATAGTAGTTCATAGTATAATTCTTACTTCAGTATAACTAAAAAATTTATTGATTGAATTTGATTCTTATGTTGAGGGATGAATATATTCTGGGCAATTGTTATTTACTTTACTATCAAAGCTCATTTTTTACTTTTTAATAAAAATTTTTGAATATAATAGATTATTAGAGGGTTTTTTGTACAGAGAATTTATGAAACTTAAATTATGCCTTAGTTTCAGCTACAATTTTCAATTAAACTACTTATCATAAGGAACATATTTACATAAAATTTAATAAATGTATATCATTATTGGTTAAAATCTAAATTTTATATGTATATTTCAGTACTAAAAAGTTTCCATCTCTGGGCTCATACAATATATTAAAATACCCTTTATAATTTTATGTTTTCACATGTAATGTTCTTTTAGGGTTCTTACAAGTAAAAAACGGCCACTGATCTCCAATAAAAGAATTTTTTGATGTATCTATTGATTAAAAACAAATAACAATATGTACGCTAGTACTTAAATTTATATTATATAATATGTTTATATTTTTTTGTACTTACTCTAGTTTACTTAGTGTCATAACAATGCTTTATTTATCTCTTTTCCTTACATTGCAATATTTTACAAACAAAAAATTTTACCTTACTTGTAAAGTACAGAAGTCAGACTGGAAACTTTAAAAAAGACTGATACTTCATTTATGGTGTTCTCATATCTGTTAGTTTCTGCCTTACTAATTGTTGCCCTTGTTACAAGTATACATAGATTATTTTCCAGTAGCATGTTGTAAGTCTGGGGTAGCACCCCTGCCCTCAACTGTAATTAATTTCTGTTCTACATAATAAAGGAAGTAAAGAAGGTTACCATCACTCTTAGGACCCTTTGCAATTTGGCCCATGTTGTGGACAAGAGGTTGTGAAGGTTTATCCTCAAATTTGCCCCCTTTCCCCCTTACATCACCACCCAAGATTTGATATAGCGGATCAGGAGGGTGTGTGTGGAGGTAGTGGCAGTGAGAGGTCACCATCAGTGAGAAAGTGGCGAGCATCTCTCCCCATCAACAGTTTAAGGTTCCAACGAGGGGTCATTTAATTAGCTAAATTGAAGATCAGCAGAATTGAGCCATCCGCAGTACAATCAGGTTAAAACCCCCACTAAAGTGGTCCCCTTTAGCCAGAAGAGGTGGGCCCAACCCCAGTGGGTTTGAGGGCATAAAAACCATTTTATACCCAAAGGGACCTCCCCTATGTGGCCTGACCATGGGTACATCCAGTAATCCACCAGACAAAGTGTCACTGATCCATCAAGTGGAATTTCACTGAGAGTTAAAATTTGGTGGCAAAATTTGAGCAAGAGTCAGCTGGCCAGTATAGGATTGATCTTTTGAGTTAGTTGTTAAATTATGATCCTGTCAGGGGCTGGAATATCTTTAACCCAGTCTGGCATAGCAACTCATGAACTTGCCATGCCTGAGCTAAGAGTCCATTATAACAAGGGAAGGATGCGGATAAAAAATATAAAAGTTGTGAATAAAGGTCTGTTGGGCCCTAATATAGGTTGTAGAGCTTCATCTAGATCTATTCCTGTTAGGGCCAAGATACCAGTGACAGTGGGTAATTGTGAAATTAAGTTAAAGGAAATATTTGGATTTTCAGAGTTATTTAATTGATATATGCTTGATAATAAAGATCCTTGTACTTTACTAAGGATCAAAAGCAAGTAAAAAAGTAAGTATCAAGAAGCATCTTAACTTTATTGACTGCAAGGAATGATTTTAGAAATATTCAGCTTATATTCACTTTTCAGACTAATTGAACTAGCTTTAGGCTTACTTGATTCTTATCTAGCTTTAGATTCTTTAGGCTCTTTCTGTCTTAGATAACCAAAGCTTAGACTAGTAGTCAACTGCCTAGTTAGGACTACTAAGACCTGGCCCCAGGTGTTCCAATGTTTGATTTGAATTTGATTGGCTTTAATCGACTCATCTGACTCATTATTTGTCTGCTATGTGACTTTGCTATCATCTTTGATTGTTTAGGCTGATTATATATATCATATATTCTATCAATAAAAACTGATATATCAGGGCTATCCTTTATGTCAGGCTTTGCCCTGACATTATCCCCCACCAAGGCTGAAGCCATCTTCAATTTTCTTTTTTTCCAACCTTGAAGTAGATTCTTTGCATTTTTAAGGTTTTCCTCTGGTTCCCAAGTACTTTCTTCAACAGGGTACCCTACCAATTTTACCAGGTACTGAATCTTTCCATAATGCTTCCTACTTTTAAGGATTACTTCTACTTCATACTCTGGAGTCTCTCCTTTAATCAATGGAGGGGCAGCTGTTCTGATCTGTTGATGGGGTAGAGAGATACCATCTTTTTTATGTAAAAGGGATCAGTGAAATACATTGTGGATTTTCCATTCCTTGGGTAATGCTGATTGATATGCTATCTTACCTATAATTTTCTCTACCATAAAAGGTCCTATGCGTTGGTGTACTAATTTGCGTGATGTAACACTTATAGGTACATTTCTTGCATCTAGGTAAACTTCATCTCCAATTTATAGGATCTTTCCAGGTACTCTTTTCTTATCAGCAAAATCCTAATATGTCTTGATTGCTCATTTTAGATTTGCAATGCATAAGGCATGATTTTGTAAAATATCTTAAATAAAGTCTCTACCTGATGGGTTTTCTGAAATTTTTAGTGAAGTTGGGTCCCCAATTCACATCATAACCATAATTTGTCTTAAAGGGTGTCATACCTATAGAAGTATGGTCCAAGTTATTATAGCAGAACTGAGCCATTGTTAGAAGTTCTTCCCAATTTATTTTGTTTGGAATTCACATAGCATCTTAGATACTGCTCTAATACTTGATTTATGTGTTCTGTCTGTCCATCAGTTTGAGGATGATATGAAGTGGATAGACATCTTTTAATACCTAGATCCTTCATTACTTGATTCCAAAAATTCGACGTAAACTGAGCGCCACGGTCTGTTATCACTTCTTTGGGAATGCCATGTAAAAGAAAGACATTTTTTATAAATAGTTGGGCTGTTTCCTTAGCTGTTACAGATGTTTTAGTAGGTATAAAGTGAGCCATCTTTGTACATCTATCAACGACTACTAAAATTGCAATGTAGCCATTTTGAAATTGGCAACTCAACTATAAAATCCAAGGAAACTGATTCCCATGGTTTTGTGCCATACTTAGGGGTTCCAGTAATCCCTGTGGGAGTCCTCTTCTAGCCTTTGTATGACAACAGGTCTTACAGCCAGCTAAGTACTTGATCACATCTTTTATCAAACCAGGTCAACGGTAAGTTCTCTGAATAAGTGAAAGCATTTTATTTCTTCCAGGGTGACCTGCCATGATTGTGTCATGGTATTCATGTAATATAGTTAGCCGTTGAGGACCTTCATGTATATAGAGACAATGTTTCCAAAGTAGAAGATATCCTTTAAGTGAATAACCCTTTTGGTACCAAATGCTATTGTTGTTATTCTTTAAATCAAATGATTTTCTGGTAAAAAGCGTCTTTCCCTGAGCTTTACACAATTCGTCCTTTATTTTACTAGAACAAGGTGAGAAAGTTGATCTGATTTTTATTTGTTTTTAGTAAGACTTGAGTATTGTAGTCTTCTATTTCCCCTTCATCTGGGATAAGATCTGATCTTCTACTTAAAGCATCTGTGACTACATTAATTTTTCCTGGTTTATAACCAATTTCTAGCTCATAGTCAGCTAAAGTGAGAGCCCATCTGGCTTGACGTTGATTTAGTTGCTGAGGAGAGAAGAAGCAAGTTAAGTTTTTATGATTAGTCAGAATGGTAACTGGATGTTTAGCCCCGCATAGGTATCTTCTCCAATGCTTCAAGGTCTGAACAATGGCTAACATCTCTTTATCATAAATGGGGTAATTACACTCAGCTGGGATAAACTTCTTTGAGTAGTAGACTATAGGGTGAAGCTTATTACCATTCCCCTCCTGTAGTAAAACACCTCCAAGTGCAAATCCAGAGGCATCGGTTTCAACCACAAATGGCCTCTCATAGTCTGGCATTGCTAAAACTGGTGCTGTAGAAACGCTTTCTTTAAGTCATTAAAGTATCTTTCTGCCTTTGCTGACCATTTAAAATTTACATTATTAGAGGTGAGTTGCGTTAAAGGTAATGCAATTGTTGAAAAAAATTTAATAAAATCTCTGCAAAAGTTTGCTAATCCTAAGAAGCTTCTCACCTCCTTTCTGCTAGTTGGTGTAGGCCAAGAAGTAATAGCATCAACTTTACTTGGTGCCATTGTAAACCCGTTCTTGCCTACAACATAACCAAGGAATTCTACTTCTTCTTGTGCAAACTCACATTTTAATAATTTAACATGCAAATTAAATTTTTTTAATTCTCAAATACTAGTTGAAGATGATTGAGATGATCCTCTTTGGACTTACTGTATACTAAGATATCATCTAGGTAAGCAACACAAAATGATTCATGTAGCCTCCTAGTACAGTATTGATCATCTGTTGGAATGTGCTAGGTGCGTTGAATATAGCAAATGGCATTACAAGATATTCATACAGGCCAAATCTTGTTTTAAAGGCAGCTTTCCACTCATCTTCTTCTTTGATTTGGATTTGATTAAATGCATCTCTAAAAATCAATTTTTGAAAATATTTTTGCCCCAGGAAATTGGTCGCTGAGGTGGTCTGCATCAGATAAGGGATACCTGTTTTTATAGTGATATCATTAAGCTTCTGGTAATTGACACATGGACGTAAACCTCCATCTTTCTTACTCACAAATAAAAGTGGTGATGAGCATGGGGATCGTGAAACTCTGATAAAATCTTTACTTAGCATGGTATCTAAGTATTCTCATAAAGATTTTTTCCCATTGATTACAGCAGTAGATTGGGCCGTGAGTAGGCTGTTTACTTGGAACCAAGTCTATTGCATGATCAAATAGGCTATGCTGGGGTAGTTGATTGGCTTCCTCTTCGATGGAAACTGAAGCCCATTGCCTTAAATACTTAGGAATAGTTGCTTTACAGGCCTCCAACTCTATAATTGGAGTATCAGCAATTAACAGCCTATAGCATCTTGCTTTAATCAAAGGCCAAGTTTCCTTTCTCCCATTAAAGCTAACAACAACGGCATGATTCTCATACTGGTACTGAAGTTTCATCTGACATGTCCAGTTATATCCAAGTATTACTGGCTGAGTAGTTTCCTCAAGCACCCAGAGCTCAACGTCTGAGGTATAGGAACCAATATGAAGCCTAATGGGCTGATCAGAACGATAGGTGTTGATAATCTCCCCATTCTCAAGAGTTACATCAAGCAATTCAATTCCTTTTGTACATTTTAAACTTTCTAGTAATTTCTCAGAAATGAAATTTCTAGATGCGCCTGTATCTATTATAGCCTCTGTATATTCTTTATATTCATCATGGCTTAGAGCTACATATAAAATAGGATAAGGCTGAACATTGTTCTTTAATGAAGATTTAGCAGAAACTGTTTTTTCTGAAAATTCATTTGCATAATAACCAAGCTTGTGGCAATTATAACATAGCTTTTCTTTAGTCCAACGTCGTTGATAGTTAGTTCTGATAAGTTTCTTTTCCTTATATTTGTTTAAATTAGTAGGTGCTTCAATCATCAGATTTATTGTGGTCTCAATTAAATCCTGAAGAGGCATAGTGATTGGATGATGTCTAACCAATTCTGTCCAAAAGTCACTTAAGCCTTGGTGAAAGAGTAGTGAACTCATCTCAGAATCTAAATCAGCTTTATGAAACTCATCAAAAAAAATTCGTATAAACCTCCATAGCTTGATCTTCCTGTCTTAGCTTCAGTAGAGCTATATGTGCTTGTAATCTTGATCCATCTGGTGTTGCAGCAGCCAAAATTCGACTTTTAAAAAACTCATAATCAGTGCATATACTTTCATCTTCTATAAGAGCCTTTACAAACCAACTAAGTGCATCCCCAGTGAGTTGGGAACCTATTGCCATCACTTTGCATGCATCATTGTGATAAGTGTTAGGGTAGATTCTGAATTGTGCACTTAATAAAGCCAGTCCTCCCTTTATAGTTGACAGTGTCAACTTTTCAGGAAAGTTTACTGTGAAACTAGAGGGAATAGTATGATTAGCTACTGTCACTGTCTGCACTTGGCTGGGTCTTTCTGAGTTCATTGATAGATTATCTGATTGAGGCTCAGAAAAATGTAAGCGCGCCTTGGTTTTACTATAGGCCTTTAACAATATATATACAGTTATTGCGCCTAGTAACATATGGAAAAGGTGGTAATATTTTGTTTGGCTGGCAGTCAATTTGTCAGGGACTGAAATATCTTTACCTCAGTCTGGCATATCAACTTGTGAACTTGCCATGCATGAGCTAAGAGTCCATTATAACAAGGGAAGGATGCGGATAAAAAATATAAAAGTTGTGAATAAAGGTCTGTTGGGCCCTAATATAGGTTGTAGAGCTTCAGCTAGATCTATTCCTGTTAGGGCCAAGATACCAGTGACAGTGGGTAATTGTGAAATTAAGTTAAAGGAAATATTTGGATTTTCAGAGTTATTTAAATGATATATGCTTGATAATAAAGATCCTTGTACTTTACTAAGGATCAAAAGCAAGTAAATCAAGTAAGTATCAAGAAGCATCTTAACTTTATTGACTGCAAGGAATGATTTTAGAAATATTCAGCTTATATTCACTTTTCAGACTAATTGAACTAGCTTTAGGCTTACTTGATTCTTATCTAGCTTTAGATTCTTTAGGCTCTTTCTGTCTTAGATAACCAAAGCTTAGACTAGTAGTCAACTGCCTAGTTAGGACTACTAAGACCTGGCCCCAGGTGTTCCAATGTTTGATTTGAATTTGATTGGCTTTAATCGACTCATCTGACACATTATTTGTCTGCTATGTGACTTTGCTATCATCTTTGATTGTTTAGGCTGATTACATATATCATATATTCTATCAGTAAGAACTGATATATCAGGGCTATCCTTCATGTCAGGCTTTGCCCTGACAGATCCTCCAGAATTGAATTAGATTATGATACCCTTAGTTTATGAAAATTATATCTATTTCTTAAGCTAACAGCACTTAAGACAACTGTCTTTCACATGTACAGTTGTCAGACAGTTTATAATATATATCTAATAAACATATATCCACTCAAAAAATTTCAGTTTAAATTTTACTCCTTACTATAGCCTCCGCCCAAAAAGTGCCATATTACTTGGTTTATTCAATGACTGGGCCATAATGGCCATCGTGACAACATTTTTGTCAGCTCTCCTTAAATGGGGATAATGGTTTAGTGGCCTCCTGGGGATGCCCCACTTTTGGATGCCATCTGGCGTCAGGATGTATCTTTGCGGTTGAGATTCTCTCTCCATGGTGGGCAAAGTTTCATGACTTCTCCATATGCTCAGCAACCCATGGCACCACAGCGGATTTGTGGGCAACTATTAGGCCCAAAAGAAATGACAGTGGTAAGATCTGTGGCCACCACGGAAGCCACAGCATGATTGTTAATAAGCATGTTAGGAACGGTGATTGTCAGCCACCATCCCACAAACACTTACCTCCCCATCAGATATCAGATCATATGGACGGCTATTCTTATGGAATTCTGGTTCACATTATAAGCATTTGCTCACCCTGATTGTCAGGCTAGTCAGAATTAATTAGCCAATACCATGACACAATTGACCAACCATTAGTGTTTTCCATCTCTTTCCTTCTGTTAGTGGTGATGAGATGGCCTCATTATAGCACATGAACCTGCAGTTGGTGCTTAAATTGTTTCTTTTGTGTGGTTATTGAAGCATTTGTTGTGTGTTTGTGAGTGATGGTGAAGTTTCTAACCAAGTATTTCCCTCCATAAGAGCCAGTTTAGCCTCATCCCGCCCTAGGGGATGGGTCCATTCGTCCCTTATGTGGAGATTGCAAACCAGGACTTGGACGCCCTCTCCAAATTGTAGGTGCAGTTTTTGGCCAATATAGTGGCGTCCTCCTACCTGATAAATGCACAGATGAGTGAGGCTCTTTTGGACGTGGTGGAGGTGGATGTCATCATTTGGGTATGCAGAATTTTATGCTTGAATAACCAAGTGAGAGTCGCTACTCCTTTGATTATGTTGGTGTCATCAGCAGTTCAGGCGCAAGTATTATGATCAGCTCTTCTGCTTCAATTCTTCACTTGGGCACAGAGGCGTCTGATCTGGCTTCATTCATGGAGGCTTAGCATGCCAGGATCCTGGACTTGGGCTTTCATTGGACGTTTTATCTGTGGGTTTTTCTGTGCCACATTGGATTTGTTGTCCACCAATCATTCTTCCTGAGACACTCAGTTGGGTTCACTAGATCAGGTGTTCATTGTGGTTACCTCCATTGGTGCTACACTCCGGTGTGCATTAGGTGGGGTGGTAGGTGCCATAAACAGGTTCCCCCCCAAATTCTAGTTTGAGTGGATTGTTGAATGACAAGTTGGCGTGCCCTTTGTCACTCACCCATTAAACCATTTCAGTTAAGGCCCCTCAGGGTGTGTGTTTTGTTGCCAGAGGATTCCCCAGTCTCTCCTCCCATTGTTCCTCCTTACCTTTCCCTGGAGCCAGATGGTGAGGCGGTTTCTGTGAAGGAGCTGGTGCCCTTGAGTCCCCTGGTCCCCCAGTTATCAGCATCACAGCGCAAAGAAATTGAGAAGGTTCTTTTTGTGGAGGGTTACAATTTCCCTATTAATCCATTTTCCCCATACAACTCAGCGATTATTACCATTTCAGCTGTCAGAATCCCATGCGGTGGCCAAGATATAATTTTAAGTATTTTTGTTGCCGTTGAAAATTTGTTTGGGTGCAACCAGGGTGCAAATGAGGCACTGGTAGATAAGGAGTGATGGTAAAATTTATGAGTCTAAAACTGTCGCATGATCTCAACTTAAAACTAAAAATTGAAGCATCAGTGCTGGGTGCATCTTCCGCTCAAATGGCTTCATACAAAATATGGTGCCCTATGCCTTTTTTGGTGCACCAGTTCTGTTTCTATGTTTGGTTACTGTGGTGACAGACATGCTCTTCACAGTTATTCTAAAGAAATGGTGGCGTTGGCATCAGGTTATCATTAACATGGATTTGAATGTAATGTATATCAAAATACCCAGTTGTGGATGAAGTTTTCATTATCAATACACTTGCAAAGGAATTAATAATGAGTCCTATCACGTCACTTAATTCTACTGTGGGGTTTCCGCCAGATTTTCCCCATAATTGATAACATATCAGGATATTTGACCTGAAGTTGGCTATTTGCCTTCCGCTGCATTTCAAGTATGACCTGGCTTTCCATTTAGGTAGTTGTGATCACCATCAACTGTCCATTGTATCCCTACATGGCGCAGGAGGACAAGGTTTTTCAAGTATGGTTAGACGATATGCTCAAAAAAGAGTAGTTTTAAAGAAACGTCTCCCTTTTAAAATGTTTCTGTAACTCTCTCATTCCCTGTGAGGTGGTGCAGAATGCACAGACATACCACAAGGCAACTAGTCACTAGTAAACCCAAGAAAAGACACCTCAGAAGGTGCCAGAGCACAGGGGACTCAAGGACAGGGTGTATAACATAGTTAGATAACTAGAAAACAATTAAATGACAAAATTTGGTTGGACCTGTCAGCTAATCACTTTTCCAACAATAGGGGCTCTTCTGGTTGGCAGGACAACCAGTATGAAGACTGATCGGCCCTTGCCATTTCACCTTAGGCTCAGGGCCAGCAGCGCCAGCTGACCTCTTGGCGTATCAGCTATGCCATTTGGGGATCCCCTAGCCTAACCCCCAACCAATGAGATAAATATAAATTTAAATAAAAAGGTAGATTAGGAAAAGGGAGATCTTTATTGAAAGGGAAGCGCCAAGTATTTATACTATTTACAAAAGGGCTATTGCGCCCACTGCCAACCTATTATCTCATTGCTGGTTCTTCCAGCCAACCATCCTCTCAGCCTTCTGCTGTGCTACTCTCTTCCCTGGCATCAACCCTCTCGCCCCATCCTTCCCAATGATTGTTATTATTTTTGGCTCATCCTTGGACTTAAGTTGCTGGTGAGCTGTATAAATTACTTATTTAAATAAATATTAAATTTGGATTTGACATTTTTTTTGATTATAATGTTCTGGAAAATACTTCAGTCTCTTACTAAACTTAAAATATCTTGGCATCTCGCTGACATCATGTTTGACTCATCTTAGTCAATTGTTTGGGAATCACCTTATTCAGGCAATAGTTAATTTAATAATTATGAGATGCCGTAAACAACCTCAGTCACCTCAAATTCATAATTGTCAGATTCCACTGACATTGAATAATCAATTCAAGTGGATCATCCGCTGCTACTTGTCACCAGTAATCCATAAACCAATTCAGTCCATTTATTGGCTCCACTTTTCCTAACTTCCAAACTTGGCGAAATACTTGGATTCAGCTCATCCCAATTTTGGGAACAACTACATAGCAATCAACTAATAACACAAAAGTTAGTCAATAAGCCATTTCGCTGGGATTGACCTATTTTATACAAAGTCTGCTTAAATTATTAGAGGAATCCATTTGGTTAATTTCTGACATTTCCCCCACTTAACCAGGTGGTATTCCTCTTAATTTCAGCCTCAGTGTGTGGGGCGGGCATCCAAGGCTTGCCCCTCTCTGCCTCTAACAATTTCCAGAACACAACCACAGTGGCTCAGCCCCGCCACCTATTCACCTATCTGTCAGCTACTCTGGCACCAACCAGAAGAACCCCCTGTAGTGAGCACCAATGTCACAAAATTAACTGTGGGCTCCACTAGTGTGCCAGGCCAACCAATATGAAGACTGGTTGACCCTTTGCCATTTTGCCTTCATTGGCATACCAACCACCTCTAAATCTGCGTTCATCCCACCAACACAACAGACCAATGACTTCACCTTAGCCCCAGGGTTCATGGTGTGCCTCAGCGAGTCCTGCCCCCATCATGGGCAGCCAAGGCACTCCCGTGCTGCCCCACCATCCTGACCCTTTACCAACCCATCTAGCATGCCCTGGTGAGTCCTGGGTGGCCAAGGCACTCCTGCGCTGCACCCTGAAGGGCTGATGGCTAGTCATCACATTGTCATTGGTGGCCAGTTGGCCAGGTTCCCGCCAGTTCCTCCTAGGGGTGGTATGGGAGCTGGCAGCGTCAGCCACTCCAGGAGCGTCACTTTGCTAAACTTCAGGGATCTCCAGTCCCATTCTATATTAACCTAAATGATGAACTACTAACAATTAAAATAAAATAGGCAGGAGAGAGATCTTTATTTGGAGATGAATAACAAACTATACTATAGGCTATTGTGCCTATGAAACCTCTAGTCATCCAAGCTAGCACTTCTATAAATCCTTGCTCATTCATGGTAACAATTCCCTCTTAATCCGCTCATCTGCTTTACCAAATACTAAATTATTTTGACCAATCCTTGGCACAAGTCGCCAGTCAATCATATATAACTAAATAAAATAGATATAACTTCAAGCATCCTCAGCTTAAGTTGCTTTACTCCAAATTAGTTAGCGGAACCATAATCAAACAATTGGTAATGGAATCATCAGCTTTCCACCAGAAAATCTCACAATAACCCTTAAATTGGCATTTAAGCTGGTGAACATAGATTCTGCTGAACCTAAACCAAATAATAATAATATAAACATTAATAATATTAAACTAGGTGATTAGCCAGCTATCATGTCCAACTAACTGACACCCCTAGTCCTGATATTATTGGAAGAAATCCATCTGGTTAATTCTTGACAGACCCCAAAGAGGAGTTCATAACCAAGTGTAAATTGGTGTCAGGGTGCTTGAGTGCCTTGATCTGGAGGGGACCAGGGAAGCCCAGGTGTAAGCCAATCCAGTGTTAAGTTTGATAAAATAAAATTGTCTATGTTGTTGGAGTCCTTGCAAAGGTCTGCACAAAGGTCCACTCATTGGACCATATAAAAAGCGTAAAATTAATGGGAGCCTATTTATAGCAAGCTGACCAACAAAAAAGGTTGGTGTTGGACATTCTCCTTCTCAGCTTATGAGAAAGAATGTTGGAGGTACAAGTGCTCCTGAATCTGCTACCATGATTGGCCCATCTCTTGCCCAATCTTCAAATAATATTATGGTTATCAACTTATGAGTACCAATGGTGAAAAGACCTTGGTGGATTCTCAGTGGAATCTTAACTATTGGAAAAATATGGATTATAACCAAAATCGGCAAAATAAGGTAAGAACTGATGATAGGAATTCTCTGACTTCTTGGACGAATTTGAGGTATTTGTTACCACACAAATCTGACCACCTCCAAGGTGAGAAGATTTTACTTGACGATGATAAGGTGAAAATTAAAATCATTACCACACGAATCTGACCACCTCCAAGGTGAGAAGATCTTACTTGCTGGTGATTGGATACAATTTATCAAATCATTACCACACAGGTCAGATTTTGCCTCAAAAAAATTATCTTTAATCTGATAGGCCAAAAAACTATATTACCTAATTTGGATGACTCAGCTTTTAAAATACTTTAGCTCAAATGCCCATGGTCCCAACATTTGAACTAGTTTAAATAGGAAATACCAGTATCGAGAAAAGGACCTTTCTTGGTTTTGCCCCGCTTAAACAATAAAAAACATAAAAAACTTTAACACAACGTTATTTATTACTTTTATTTATAAAGTAAATTTCTCACTATAACAAATTTGTGGCATCCGTTGGTGGATTCCACAAACTGGTGCTCACTACAGGGGATCACCCTGGATACTTCAATAAGTATTAAAGCAATGGAGGCTGTAAACATGAGCAGTTCTTCTGAATCACGATTAGTTGCTCTTGAGAAGCAACTAGCCAGCTCTTTCTTCTGTCTCAAAAAGCTAGAGCAACGGCCGTTTAAATTACCTATAAAGGACAGATACACCCCAGGTGAAGGGAGCATTACTTCCTTTTTGTACATTTATGAAGCTGCAATGGATGGCGCCACTGATAAACATAAAGTTCAGTACATTCTTCCCTGTTTAAGCCAATAAGCCCAAGAGTTGATCGTTCCTCACCTGGATCCTCAGCACACCTGGCCAGATGTTAAGAAGGCCCTCTTGGCTGAATTTGGATCCAAGCAGAGCTTATACAGGGAAAAACAGGCTTTCATGCGCCTTGCCATGTATGGGGGTGAAACCCTCATTAGTTTTGCTGAGCATTTCTATCTCACTGCTCAAAGGCTGGCTACATCTAACCTGCTTACCCTGGATGATGCTATCGCCACCATACTAACAGGGTTAGCTTCACAACTCTCTCTCGCCAGGCATATCATATCAGTGAAACGCCACTTTACAACCTTCTGTGATATAAAAGAGGCTTTGTTAGATGTCGCCCATATTCCTTTAGGTGAGCTGCGGCCTATTGAACCGTTGGAAGTGAGGCCACCTGTGCCTATTCTCCCTGCAAAACCTGCCTCTTCAGTGCAACTTAAAATGGACATCTCTCATTTATGTAAAGCGGAGATCCCTACTGTGGTTTCCCCTTCAGCTCAGCCAACAAGTGCGCGCCCTAAGGGTATATCCTCCAGAACTACTGGGGTTGTGAAAATGTCAGTTAAAGTGAAGCTAATTACCCAACCTCTCGTGGCTGTCTCCCCTACTTCAATTGCAGCCTTGCCCATGTTTGAGAATACCACTGAGGCTGACTCTGAGGGGGTTATGATGATGTTGGGTACTATTTATTGGGAGCTCCCATGGAAGTGGAGGTCCCTGATTGCCTAAATGCTGAAGTAGTAGATGAAACCACCATACCTGAGGATACCTACCTCCACCAAGTTATAGGTTGTATGGCAATGATTGACACAGCCAGTGACGCTGATCAGCTCCTATTGAGCTTAATTCGCCCTTTACAGTGAGGGCATACCATGCATTCTATTCTGGAGACTCACCCTGAGACCGCATGCAAATTAACCTCTACTTTTCATCTCAAGGAGGTCTTAGCGTTGTTGGCCAACTTTGGAAGCACACTTACCAAGGTTGAAGTAGTTGTTCACAAAGTTTGGGTGATGGCTATCTTGGATACAGGTTCTCCAGTGAATGTAATCTCATCTCAGCTGATGAAAAAGATTAAATTGATGCCTGACTTGATTATATCAAGGAGTTTGGAACTGCGGGCCCAAACAACACCTGCGCCCTTGGCGCTTATTCCTCTCTTCCCATATGTGTTGGGAAGCTTATCCTATCAGCCCCGCTGTGGCCTTAGATAATAACTCCTATGATATGCTCATAGGTACTCAGTTTATGATCGAATATGAAGGCATCATCAACATGAAGCAAGGGTTTCTATCTTTAATGAACTACGAAGTTCCATTAGTCTTATCCAACAAAGAACTCATCAAGAATGACTACACCTGCCTGGTTGAATACCCCTTTTCCGCTTTGTCTTTACATTATGTCACTTCTGGGCGCAACACTAAGAAGTTGCCCAATTCAGTGGAGGCTAGCAATGGTATTCCATTTTATGTGGCAGATGAGGTGGTGATTAAGCTGGGTGAACAACGAGTGGTTGACATGAAAATCACGCTCCAAATCCCACGCCACTGCTTATTACATCTCTTAAGCATTGATGGAGTTAGCCCTTTTGAGCCTCGGGTATTGCCTGGCGTTTTAGACCCAGCCTATCAGAGGCCTATTACTCTACTGTTGGGAAACCTCACTAAAAAGGACATAATTGTAAGAAAGCACCAGGAGGTGGGCCGAGGGTTTTACTCCCTGTGGAGGAAGTTGAACAAATCCACTCTGTTGGTTCAATGGCTGATTTAGGCCTGCCCGCAGATAACCTGGTATATACCTTACCAAATGTCCATATCTCGGATGAGCTGACTTCAGATGAGTTAGAGAAAGTTTTACTCTCCTAGATGAGTATAGTGATATATTTTTGAAATTGGACAATGATTATGGCCACATGAAGGGCTGGTGCCATTCCATCAATGTGGGTGATGCCCATCCCATTTGGTCAAAACCTTATTGCAAGTCAAAGGTGGAGGAGCAACAAATGAGGATGGAACTCATGCAGTTATTAGAAGCGGGGTTATTAGTTCCTTTGCAAAGCCCTTGGTCCTCCCCCCTTTTGCTAATTAAGAAGAAAAATGGAGGTCATCAGATAGTTATGGATTATCGCAGGTTAAACAATCTTTACAAAAAGGATAGCTATCCTATCCCATGTATTGACGATGCCCTGGCCCAGCTTTCAGGCTCAAACTTTTTCTCTGCCATGGACTTGGCCAGTGGTTATTGGCAAATGGATCTATCTCCTCAAGATCAAGAGAAATGTGCGTTGATATACAGTGAAGGTCTTTTCCAACCCACTTGATTACCTCAAGGGTTGTGCAATGCACCTGCCTCTTTCCAGCATGCTATGGATCACATTTTGCAGGATCTTAAGTTAACCTGTGTTATCATCTACCTTGATGACATTACCATATTCTCAAAGTCCTTTAATGAACACCTTGACCATTTGAAGGAGGTATTCCAACGCTTACAACGCTCAACTATCAACTATCAAATGAAAACCTTCAAAGTGTACTTTTTTCTAAAAGAAATTAAACTTTCTCGGACATACCATTTCTTGAGAGGGTATCCAGCCCATACAAGATAAGGTGGAAGCGATGTCAGAATGCCACCCCCAAAAACCTACAGGATATACAGATATTTTTAGGGATGATGGGGTATTACCATCAGTTTATCCCTAAGTTTGCCCAGCTCAGTGAGCCCCTTGTTTGGTTACTAAAAAGAATATCCCTTTTCAATGGGGCACTGAAAAGAAGGCTGCCTATGAAACAATGAAGATGTTGTTACAAAAACGGCCTATCCTCAGGCATCCTGATTATGGAAAACCGTTTATCTTGTTTACTGAAGCCTCAGACTACGCCATTGGGGCCATCCTAGCCCAATTAGATGAAAAAGGGGTAGATCATCCTGTCTCATATTTTAGTAAGATGTTATCAAAAGTGGAATGCAACTATAGTGTTACCAAGAAGGAGTGTCTTGCCATTTTACTAGCAGTAAAGCATTACCACCCATTCTTGTATGGGACCTCTTTCACTGTGATTATGGACCACGCATCTTTAAAATGGTTGCAAAACATGAAGGACCCTACAGGGAGGTTAGCTCGCTGGGCTCTAAAGCTCCAGCATTACAATATGAAGATTGAACACCGCACTGGAACCTGCCACATGAATGTTGATGGGTTAACTTGGCTGCCCATTCTCCACCTAGATAACAGTGAAGCGGAGTGGCTGTATGATCTTTTAATGACCCCAAACGACTGGAAAGATAAAGATGAGCCTGTACAGAGGATGTTGGCCTGGCTTTCCTGTAACACTAAAGTAGAAAGTGGGAAGTTGTATAAACAAGTGGGGGTGAAGTGGTTGCCTTACCTACGGCCCTCAGAACGTGTACCTGTTATCCTGGAAGCTCATTCAACTTTAGGCCATGGAGGAGTAAAGAAAACCTATGAGTGGATAAAGGATCAATATTTTTTGGGAGGGAATCATGGAAGCCATCATCGAAGTCTTGGATGCCTGCCTTACATGTAAGAAGCAGTCTCAGTTCAAGACTAGATACCAATATCAGCCAACTACCCCACAACAGCCGTTCCATACCATGAGCTTGGATGTAGTAGGGCTGCTTCCTCAAACCACAGGTGGAAACAGATATATTTTGGTAGGCATTGACCACTTCATGAAGTGGGTTGAAGCTGTGGCGCTTCCAGCCCAAACTGCTAAGGCCACTGCCACCTTTCTCCATCAAAATATTTTCACTCAACATGGGTGCCCTCAAGTACTACTCTGTGATAATGGGAAAAATTTCACATCCAGAGTAGTCAAAATCTTAGCTGCTTCCATGGGAGCCCAGCAACTATTCTCAGCTCCATATAACCCATCAACCAATGGTACAGTGGAGTGAGCAAATGGTACTTTGGTTTCTATCTTACAGAAAATGGCTTAGTCTGATCCCCTTTATTGGGATCATTATCTCCCAAGTTCTCTTATGGCTTATCAAATAAGCTATCATCAGATTTTGAAAATGTCCTCTTTCCGAGTTTTGTATGGCAGGGAACTGGGCATACCTGCTCTTTTAGCTAAGGATGTCTTCTCTAGAGGAGAGGAACCTGAGAAAGCCATGCAAAGGTTAGCTAACCGCATCATTCAGCTTTGATCAGAGGCTATGACCAACTTAGCTAAAATGGTTACTAAAGAAGGCCAAGCTGCCAATGAGCTCTGAGCTCCTCTACCTTCTTTCCAAGTGTTAGATATGGTTTTATATTACCACAATCATATAACTCCTCATAGTGGCAAACTTGGATCAATCTGGGAGGGGCCATTTACCATCATGTATAAAAGAGGAAATGAGTATTCTATAAAGTCTTTGGCTACTGGAATTATCATAAACTGGGTACATGGCCACTTTCTATGACCCTACACCCCTCCCAACATTCTTGAGGGGAGCAATGTCAGACATTCTCCTTCTTGACTTATGAGAAAGAATGTTGGAGTTACAAGTGCTCCTGAATCTGCTACCATAATTGGCCCATCTCCTGCCCAATCTTCAAATAGTATTGTGGTTATCAACAATATGAGTACCAATGGTGAAAAGACCTTGGCGGATTCTTGGTAGAATCTTAACTATCAGAAAAATATGGATTATAACCAAAATCAGCATAATAAGGTAAGAACTGATAATAGGAATTCTCTGACTCCTTGGCTAAATTCGAGGTGTTCATTACCACATGACTCTGACCACCTCCAAAGTGAGAAGATTTTACTTGATGATGATAGGTTAAAAATTAACAAATCATTACCACATGAATCTGACCACCTCCAAAGTGAGAAGACTTTACTTGACTTAATAGGGTAAAAATTAACAAATTATTACCACATGAATCTGACCACCTCTAAGGTGAGAAGATTTTACTCACTGGTGATTGGATACAATTTATCAAATTGTTACCACACAGGTCAGTTTAGCCTCAAAAAATTTATCTTCAATCTGATAGGCTGAAAACCTATATTCCCTAATTTGGATGACTCAGCTTTATAATACTTTAGCCTCAAATAATCATGGTCTCAAAAATTTGAACTAGTTTAAATAGGAAATACTAGTATTGAGAAAAGGACCTTTCTTGGTTTTGCCACACTTAAACAATAAAAAACATAAAAAACTTTAACAAAGCGTTATTTATTACTTTTTATTTATAAAGTAAATTTCTCACTTTAACAAAAAATTTGTGGCATATGTCAGTGGATCCCACATTTCAAAACCCCTTTCTCCAAGCAACTGTAACAAGCCATCATCATTAATAACAAAACTGGTACGTTTTACCACTCTTGATTTAATGCTGGGCCAACCATCATGCGCACCACTAGGACCAACTTGGGCATATCATTCCTGTACTCAGCGTTGGTCCATGGTAGAATCAGGTCAGGGAGGCCTTACAGCTTTATCCTTTTGGTCTCCTAACGCCCAGCCTTATCCATACAATCAGTACCCTCAATTGTGTCATTTAACCATGACACTCCCATCACATCGCTTAAATTTTTTTCTCAGAAGGCTGATGGTACATTGGGCCCCTGCATTGACTATAGCCATTTGAATACTTTACCATTATGATCCCTACCCTCCCCCTCAAGCAGACAATTAGTTAGGTGATTGCAAAATCCTGAGCGTTTTGAAGCTTGATCTTGTGAATGCATACAACTAGATCAAGGTTGCAGAAGGCCAAAAGGGGCTTAAGGAAATTTAAGCCTTAAGGGCATATTCCAGTTCTATATGATGCCCTTCAGCCTGAAGGATGCCCCGGCAACATTCCAGCATATGATTAATAATGCTCTAAGTGACCTCAGTTTTCCTGAGCAGTAGCATATATTGATGATCTCCTTGTAAACTCCCCAATCCCCAAGCAGCATTAGAAAAATCTGGAGGCTGCGTTGGCTGCGTTGCACAAGATAAAACTTTATGTCAAGCCTTCCAAGTGTGAGTCTTCTAAGAGGAGGTTACCTTTTTGGGCAATCTGGTCCTGAAAGATGGCTACACCATTCCCCGCAGCAAGCTCAAGGCAATACTCAAGTAAATCCACTTCTACAGCCCAGAAGCAGTTTCAGTGTTTCTTGGGCATGATCATCTTTAATAAGAAATTTTCTCCTGCCCTCATGTAGCTGACTGCGTTGCTGCACCCCTTGACCAGGAAGAATGTTTTATTACAATGGACGGAGGACTGTCATTAAGTGTTTGATGCCATCGAAGAAGTGTTTTTGGTACCTTCAGTTCTCAAATATGCGTACTCCATCAAGCCATCTATTGTAGCATGCAACTCCTCATCAGCTGCTGTGGGGCATTATTGTTGCAATCACATGATGTTTTGAACATCCAGTCATCTACTTTTCATGAAAGTTCACTCATCCAAACAGTCCTGGGCCATATACAATAAGGAGTTGTCTACTGTGGAATGGTCTCTTACCCACTAGCAGTATCTTCTTCAGGGCACGCAGCATAAGATGACTGTGTAGATGGATCACCAAGCCCTTATGTATTTTTATAAACTGCAGAAGCTGGCGCATTTCCAGGTCTGGACATATTGTGACCTCTGCAGTTTTCTCTTAAATATGAAAACATGAAAGGGGCTTTAAATGCCCTTCATGACTTGTTGAGTTGTGACCCAGCGTTGAGTCAGAAAAGGCAGATGATCAGGAGCTAACCGTGGTAATTTTGCCATCTCAAATCTTACCCATTGCTCCTCCAACACTTTTGGTGGCAGATTGAGCCCCAGATGTGCCTCTGGTCTCTCAGTATTGGTGGGTCAAATGGCCTAATTGGAGGACTGGAGTTTTTGGACCAGCAGGTACTTTCGATGCATAAGTGAACCAAGTATTTGTTGGTGTCAAAAATAATTCAGTTTAGGTCAAGGCTATTGGTTTTACCTCAACTCTGCGACAAAGTCATTCAGGCTTACCATGCCCCCCCCATCAGTTGGCCACCCAGGAAATATAAATGCCTTGATTTGGTTAAGCGTATTTACAACTTCCAAGATACCTCCAAGAATATCTTGGTGTGAATCACTAATTGCATGATGTGCGCATGGGAAAAATCAGATAGATCAGGTAAAAGTTGGCTTTTTTATCCCCTGCAGCAAGTAGAGTGCCTGTGGACCTCAGTGTCAATTGTTTTCATTTTTTGATCTCCCAGCTCCAATGGGTTTGCCACAATTATGGTAATTGTGACCTGCTTTACCAAGTTCTTCCTCTTCATCCCTTGTTCATCAGCCATCACCTTCAAGGAGATGGCCTGGCTCAACATGTGGCATGTGTTCTCAATGTTCATCTAGCTTTAGGACAACATGAGAGACTGGTGATTACAGTTTATGGCACGGTTTTGAACTAATCTCCTGATTAGCTTAAAAATTTAGCCATGCCACTCAATTGCATATAATCTTCAAACAGATGTTCAAATTGAGCATGTTACCAGATTCTCAAACAGTATCTTTGTTTTTGTGCTACTGCCATGCAAGACACCTGGTCTAGCAACCTTCCATTCACTCAATTAGTATCTATTAATGGCATTTATGCATCTACTGGTTTCTCACTATATGAGGCCATGTTGGGGTATAACCCATCATTTTTTATTAGACCTTGTCTTTGCCTGGAAGATCTGGCTGCAGCGGTCCACATGCAACACATCTGGACCACCCAGTCCCTTGTCTAGGAGCACCTGACCAAGGCTATTAGAAAAAAGAAACATTTTGCATACCAGAAACTTCTCCCAGTCCATTAAATTATAGTGAGGTCCTCCATCATGTTTGACATGTGGCATCTGCATCTGCAGGTGCCTTCCTGAAAATTTTCAAAAAAGCATTCTGGGCCTCATGTGGTGGAAACAGATTTAGGCAACAGCATGTTTTTGTTGATGCTTATGACCAACTGGAAACAGTACCTTGTTTTCCACATTTCTCAGTTGTCCCCATTTAAGGGGAAGGATCTATTGGTTCTAGAGCCAATCATGGTTAAGAGATTTGAGGAGGCTGAGGTTGAGGCAATCATGGCTTTCTGGAAATCTTACCGCTTGTCCAGCTTACATAGCCTGGAAGGTGTTCCCATCATGTATTAATAGTTGTGTCAGTACCTGTTACTGTGTCATTTGTGGTTAGTTGGTGGAGGCCTTCTGAGCCCTTCACCCTGATACTCCCCATCACCCCCCCCCCCCAAAAAAAAAAATTTCCACATTCTTGGCTATTAAGTTGCTGAAAGCCCATAAGAACATCATGCTCACTCAAGTTCCCAGTGGTGGTGTTCCCCCTGTTTGAAGAGAAAAGTATAATGTAAGTCTGGAAGAGTACCCCTTGTACCTCAACTACAAGGAACTTCCATTTCACATGAAAAAGGGGGAAAAGAAGGCAGCCATCCCTCTTGTGACCCAGGGAAATTTGGATATGTGATGGACAAGAGATGGGTGACAGTATACCCCCTCAAAGTTGCCCCCTTTCCCCTTTATCTTACCACCCAAGAGTTGGTGCAGCGGATCAGAGGTGTGTGTGGAGGTAAAAGCAGTGAGAGGACACCGCCAGCGAAATAGTGGTTGTCATCTCTCCCTCTGACAACCTTAGGTCCCAACAAGAAGGTATTAAAATAAAAAAATTGAAATTTGGTGCAATTGAGCTGTCTGCAGTACAATTGGGTTAGAACCCCGCCAAAGTGTTTTTCTTCCCACCAAAAAAAGTGGGTCCAACCACAGCAGGTTGTGGGTATTATATCCTTTTAAATATCCAATGAAATCTCAACTATGTGGCCTGGCCATGGGTGCATTCAGTCACCCGCTGGATGAAGCGTCACCAATCCACCAAGCAGAATCATGCTGGGTGGGTAAATTTGATAGTAAAATTTGAGTGAGAGTTAGCAGGCCAGCATGAAATTGATCTGGCATCAAATTGGTTGTAAAATCTCAATCTACAGCATCAAATTGAATTACGCTACACTTGATTTATGAAAATTATACTTATTTTCCAAGCCCCAGCACTTAAAATAACCATTCCTCAAAGTTACAGTTATGGTAAGTTTTCTAATTTTTGTTTAATAAACAAATTTTTGCTCAAAAATAATAAAGTTTAAATCTATTTAAAATTGCAGCTGCCATCCACTAAGTGACATGTTCCCCAGTTTATGTAACAACAGTGCCATAATGGCCATCATCATGACGTTACTTTTTTCTTTCCTCAAATGAGGATATCATTTTAGTGACCTCCAAGGGGGTATCCCCACTTTTGGACGCCATCTGGCATCAGGATATACCTTTGCTGTTGGCAATTCTCTCTTTCCAGCAGGAAAAGTTTTGTGACTTCTTCATGCACTCAGCAATGTGTGGCAATACAGCAAATTTGGGGCTCCCCATGGTCACAAAAAAATGACACATGGCAGAATCTGCAGCCACCGCAGCAGCCACATCATAGTTGTTAATAGGTATGGAGGGAATGTTAATTGTCAGCCACTATCCCGCAATTGCTTCCCTTCCCATCAGATATAAGGTCATGT
Source organism: Massospora cicadina (assembly GCA_022478985.1). Lineage (NCBI taxonomy): Eukaryota > Fungi > Entomophthoromycota > Entomophthoromycetes > Entomophthorales > Entomophthoraceae > Massospora > Massospora cicadina. Next base: position 160,944 of record JAKSZP010008036.1, read on the forward strand.
GGATAGTTATGCCTCCAGCATTCTGGTTTGCATACTGGGTGTATACTCACCCCAATTGGCAAGCTAGTCTCAATTTCATTAGCTGGCTCTGTGACAGATGTAGTGTGTCTATAACTCCAAAATGTTTTGTCTAAAAATATATACTACCAACAATTGATTATAATCAAACTTATATACAAATAGTAAACTGATTATTTAGTTATAAAGTTGCATAAAAATACTGAAAAAAGAAATATTAAAAGAATAGATTAAACATTAAAATCATATATACAATTAAAATAAAAAACAAAACACATTTCTATTGCTCAAAAGATAAAATAAATCTTCCTGCTTAAACAATTTTTGTAAAAAATGTTATACAGAAATTAGATCATCTGATCTAGTACTTGTGGTTATTATAAGACTACTTTAAAACCTGGTTTCTGTGATACAAAAAACTGTTTTATTTACTCATCCTTTTTCATACTGCTCAACAATTGCCTTAATACCTTTTCTTCTGTAACCATAATTGGAAAAATTATGCCAGAAAGGAACTTGTTCTAGAAGGCAGTTACTTATTTACATTTATTTGAGGTAGGTTGACTTTGTGACAAATGCACCCATTAATAGGAATGGAGTAATAGGTAAATGGGGTCCAGTGTAAAACCCTTTAAGTGTTTTTCACCAACTAGTAGTTTTCCCTTCTGGTCAAATTATGCAGCCTTCAATCTGGGATATCAGTCTAGCATCAGTTTTTGACTATACATAATCTCCTAGACAATAAAAGTCCCTGGGCCTGGCACTCCAAGTATGTGCAAAGGACACAAATCAAACTTGCACCCCATGGTAGTATCTGGATGCTCCAACTGACTAGGTCATTCGCCACAAAAGCAGTTATTCTTACAGTAAAATAATTCCAGTGCTAAATTTCAATATTTCTGTGAAATTTTTACCTTAAATAAAGTAATATAACCCTTGATGCTATGGGTTTAGTTGAATATTACTTTTGCCTTCAAATTGACTAGCTTCAGATGATGCTTACTTGTGACTATAATCAAAACTTATATAACAAAACTTTTTTCTATACAAATCATCTCCTAAGTTTCCAGATATAAACCATGGTTAGTTCAGTCCACAAGTAAAAGTTAAGATTTAGCTCTTTATAGTTAGCATAGAATGATACAAAGTAGACGCAGTTAACTTGATTTTAAATGTTCTGAAAAATATTAATTTTTATCAAAGCTTAAAAATTTACTCTATTTTCATCTGTGTGCACAGTTCTTTGGAGTAGCTCTCCTAATTTTAAATGTACTAATAGAAATTTTCACGTCAGTTTTTAGGGTTTAATTTAAAGTCTTATTTCTAGCTTATCTACTATGGCTAACTAAATTTAAATATAAACAATTTTTTAAACAATCAGTGCTAAAACAAGTAAACAATTTTCAAATACAATAAATAGGATATTTTAGTATGATAGTAATTTTAACTTTTATAGAAAAGTTTTATAATATAACTTCTATCGAAAAGTTCCAAAAAATTACACTTTAAAATAAGTATTTCTGGTCAGAGACTTCATAAATTTGTCCTTATAATTATAAAAGTTAAAAATTTAAGTATCCCAGTTAAATCTGTTTACCGGTGATTTGGTACAAACCAAATGTATGGAATTTAAATATCAGGAGTATAAGTTTCATTCTAGTTTAGACTATTGAAAGAGAAAGGGTCAAAAAAGAACTTCTCACTATATCAAATGCAAAAATTTTATTCTAAAAGCCCAAAATTAACATTAACCCCTTGTAGAACATAAGAAGCCTATGGTCAATTATGGGGAACCAAACACAAGTATTTTAAACAAATGCAACATAAAAAATCAATTTTGTGAGAATTGTAACACAAAAGGCAAGTCTCATTGAAAAGAATAAATCTCGTTCGGTTTAGATAAATTGTTACCAAAACTATAAACTTTTATAGCTTTCTAATTTTATAGCAAACAATAAAAGAATTAAAGCTCAAACCAATTTAATCTATAGTGCAAGTGTTGGAAATTAATCAATACCTCAGTTATTCAGAACGTAAGATTATTTAATGAAACTCTACGAAGTAACATACTAAATTTTGAATAAGCTTGAACATACCGAGCAAAAAAAGTAAAAAACATGATTTATCTATATGTGCGTGACACCATACTAAGGACTTTAAGCTAATCAATGCAAAAAATAGCTCAGCCACCTTAGTTTTTTGTAGCTCTATCAAAACCGAGTTTAGATGAAGTTTCAGTAGATCACACTTTGGATTAAGACCAAACTTATGTTGAATAGACAAAGTTTATGTAAAGCATCTTTATTTTTGATAATCTATAAGTTTCAAACACAATAAATTTTATCGGCAACGAAACTATAGACTTATTAAGTTAAGCTTAAGATAACAAGTAAAAATAAAGGATTGTTTTCAAGGTTAAGTAAATATATCCAAATTGTTAGCGTTAGCATAACATTGTTTGAATAAGCGTATCCAATTACGAGCAAAAATGCAAAGGTAATCTTTAGCTACCTCTTAAATGCCCTTTATTTTCTTGGCCATAGTAAAAACCACAAAAGTTTACTAATAACTATTAAATGCGTCAAAATTTTACTAATGAAAAACTTTTCATAAAATCTTACGCAAAAGGGTTTACTTATAGAGAGCTAAACTAAATAAGCAGGGGCAAAAAATCAAAACGCTTCATGTTATACAAATAACCGCATTTATTAGAGTATTAACAAATACAGCATTCAATTTAAGTTCGAAAAACGGTAACAAGGCTTAAACTAGCTTCAACGCTTAATTGAATAAATGTGAGGTCTATAGTTTTGAGGACGTTCAAGCAGCTTAATGAGCCCACACTTTCTCCTGTTCTAAAAGCTTTCGTTTAGAAATTGACTGATTTAAAATCTTGAAAAACCTAGTTTGATGTTTCTCCCTAAATTAGATGCAAATATACCGGTCAACCCCCAAATGAAGCCAAGTACGAAAGGTGTCAGCATGTGAATCTTTAAAAAATTCACACCTCCTGAAAAAGCAAGTGAAAGTGAGGAAGGGCCCTGAGGTTTAGACATGGTATGCTACACTGTTTTAACCACTGAAATACTAAAGTGACTAGATGTAACATTTTTGATATTAGTTATATTTTTCAAGCCAGCCTAAAATTCCAGATTATGATCAGTGTCATAGTTCTGCCTTGAATAGATAATTGCCGTCATGATTTTGAACCACAACGCAAAAGCATCTAAGTTAAAGATAGCGCAGAAATTTAAACAGTTGATAGTCAAGTACTTTGACCATATATTTAGTTTTATCACAAACCCTTTAAAATAAGCTATTTTCTTATTTTCTATAATCTATAAAGATAAAATATTGCTTGCACTATAAATCATGCTATAGTCTATAAAATTTTTAATAAATACAATTCTAAGTTTATTTGTCTTGTTTTTAGAATTAGCAAAAATGCTTAATTAGTTAGATATTTTATATATCTGCTTTCTCCAACCTTAAATATTATCTATATATCTAAAAATGAATGTGTCTGTTTGTGTGTATGTATGTCCCGAATGCATTCCTATACCATTCATCCAATTGTGATGAAACTTTGGTGAGTTGTTTTGTGCATGCTTGAGAAGGTTTATGAATTTTAAAAAATATTATTTTAATAGTAAAATGAAAAGTTTTATATGTAACAAGTGAAAATCCTATATATACTTCAATGGTATTCGCTATATTGTTACAGCTGAGCAGTTTTAATTTGTTTGATTTGATATTTTATATGGTTTTTTTAAGTGGTTAGTGGTCATTTGGCTAATTAGTAAGTTAATTTAAATCAAGACTTTGAATCAAAAGTCCAATTAATTTTAAAAATACCTCCTCTAGCATAATTGGCTCACAAATATCACTTTTTATAACAAAAAGTGAATTGAACAAGAACTGAGAGAGCAACCAACTGCCATACCACACTGCAATTTTATAGACAGTGAACAAAGGCCAACCAACCAAGTGTAGGGAAGGCAAGCCACCCATCTGTGCACAGCACATAGAAATGGATGACTTGCCCACGCCGATAGTGAGTTTTATTAATAATAAAACCAAGGTCGTTGAGATAGACAAACCATCTGCCAACCTTCCCACCAGCCCAAGCCCTGACATGACTAGAAATGGGGCTGGGCATTCCACCACATATGTGCCAAGTAATGAACTGGTGACATGAACAACTACAAAATGAATGAATGTGGAGATAGGTCATGGAGCACTAATGAATAGTGCAAATGATGGGGTCGACTCCTTAGGATCAATGCCCACCAACACCCAGATGACAAATGCAACTTTCTGGGAGCAAGGGCCAATGCCAAGAACAGTGGAGTCAGGAATATTTTTCAGTGAACCTCAATCAGCAAGGGGGACTGGGGCCTCACAGGGTGAGAAAACTCTTGCTAATAAAGCAAAAAACCTGGACAAGGTATTGGTAGGATCCTAAACTGACTTGGATTTGAATAACAAAAATTAGTGATTCAAACTAATGGAGTCAAGCAATAATAAGTTTTCTACTGGCATGGAGAACCTTACCAAATCAGCTCAGGGTATTAAGTTGAAGAACAAGTTGGGCGCCAACCCTGAAACAGCCCAGTTGGGGGGGTGAATGTACCCTACCAGAATCAATTTGTAGCATGAGTAGCTCATTAAGCAGAATGCCCGATACATGATCAGGTGCAATCTGTCATGGTTGGATGATATAATAGTAGGCACTGATGCTAGGGATAAGTCTGGGTGACAGGAGGCCCAGAAGATGAAGCTTTAGGCTCTTCCTGATCTAAAGCACACCTTAGATCAACGCTGGGTGCAAGCCAAGCATGCCCAGGTTGATACTAATGGGGTGCAAAAT